>PVLD010000708.1:0-253764 GCA_004027595.1 Dinomys branickii
AACTAAGAGTCATGAAGGAAATCTGTTCTAAAACAAAGAACAGATGGGACGAGGGAAAGGAGAAAAGAAAGAGACAAAAACGTATGTATGTATATATGAATATACATATAAGCAGGAGGGCTAACATGGTTCTACTATTGTATTATATCACTTAATGCTAAGGAATAATCGATGACGGGTTATTTGATCAATCTTGTATATCTGTATGTTTTATCCTGAACACACACTTCGAAGATATCAATATGCAAAGCAGCAACTATTGGTGGTTTTGTTGTTGTTGTTGTTGTTGTTGTTTGCCTGTTTTGTTTTTTGTCCTTGGATTTTTGGTTTTTGTATTTTTTCTGTTGTTGAGAAGATTAATTGTATGACTAAATTTGCATGTCTGTATATGGGTTCATATATTTACACTTCAAAGATATCAATGGATAAAGCAATGACCATTGTTGGGACCATGTCACCTTGTCTGTAGATTAGTTGTGACTGTACTGTTTTTTGTGCTAACTGGTGTCTGTTTGTTCGTATGTTTTTGTACTTTTATTTTTTTTAAATTAAAAAAAAAAAAGACCTTATGATAGGTTCTAGAGTCAAGATCAAGAAAGTATCAACACAGGACACAGCCATAATCAGGTCAATCAATTTTCTGTAATCAATTTTCTGTAATCCATTTTATCCTTTTCATCTCAATTTTCTCATCTGTCAAAAGAGGCTTTAGATTCTATGGAAGTGAATATTTGTAGAAGGATTGCTGTCCATACATCAAAGCAGCCAAGTCTATTTACCTTATCTTTATATTAGTTGGCTTCTGTGAGTATCTATGAATTGCATGTGTGTGTACCTGTGCACTCATACACATTTGCATATAGACACTTGCAGATATAGGATTGTAGGCAGACTTTTATATTCAGTCTATTTGCTACTAGGAGTCTTTGTAAGTGATTTGTCTTAAAATCTCTGTCTTAAAACAGTATGCTGAAAAACTGTTTGTTGTTCATGGCAAAGCTGGCTATGAAGGCACGTCTGGGTTTGGGAAAGGGGCAATTTGATCAATAAGCCATGTCTGGCTTTTTGCATTTTTTATTGTTCATTTAGAGTTTAGTCTTTTAAAAAATATCCATTTTACTCTGATTAATTTCCTACTCTTTGTTTGGCTTGGACTCAGTGGTTGTTCATCTGGGAAGGAATCTAGAGTTCATCTAGTCTAAACATTTCATCTTATGGATGGTAAAACTGAGAATCAGAAAGTGGAAGTTATTTGCCAAAAGAAACTCAGCTTTGACTTCTCTTTAGATGCTGTCTCTGCTCCGCACATCCTAGGGCTTGTTATAGGTATTTCATGAATAATAATACTATTTTATATTTGTTAATATTTTAGAAGTATTTGCAAAACACTTTCAAATATATCATCTCACTGGACTCTTACAATACCCAATAAAATAGATTCGGGCATTATCATCTGTAATTCAAATGGAAGAGAGTACTGAAATTCCTTTGCCCTGGGTCATGTGCTGAGTGAGTGCTGGAAGCGTTTCCAAAAGCCAGTCTGGCTTACTCTCCTGCATTATGTAGGAAAACATAGGATGAGATGGTATTGATTTATTTCAAGACTCAAAAGCTTACTTTAAGTTTATCTTGTAAATATTTTTTTTCAAAATGCCAGTCCCATGTGAGGATGTTGCCCTCATTCAATTTTGTACCGACGTTACACAGTTTGTGTGGCCATGAGGAAAGCCAGACAAACACTGGGTTGTGAAGTGGATAAGTCTAGAATTGTTTTACACACCATTCAAGGGTCAGAAATCCTTAGCCTAGGGGTGTCAAGGAGCGCCGCTAATGAAACCTGCAGCCCTAAGGTCATATAGGTGTTAAAGGAAGAATGCAAAAAAGGTAAGGATTTAGAGGAGTAAGGAAGGAAGAAGTGACCTCGGCAGGAAAGCGGTAAAGGAAGAGGACCCAGAGGTGCAGTGAGAACTGTGCTCTCAGCCACCGCATGAGGTGTGATGGAATGCAGAGGTAGGAGGAAACCAGAGTCTGGAACGTGGCATTGAGAATCACAAAGTACCCCTTTTTTCCACTTCGTGATTGGCTTGTGTCCTCCTGCACTTGGGATGGCTCAGAATAACAGCAAAAATGAGTGAAACTTTTGTTCAGGTTCTTCCAAATTCTGGTAGACATAACCAAAATTAATAAAAACAGCTAAGAGTTCTAAGATGAGCTGATAATGACGAAGGTAACATTTATCAAGAGTCTGCTAAATGCCAGACTGTTCCAAATCCTCTCCATGTAATAACTTACTAAATTCTCACAATTCTATGGAGCAGTTTTTCTTTTATAGATGAGCAAATGGATGCACAGAGAAGTGAAGAGTCTCACTCAATGTCACACTGCCAATAAGTGGCAAAGTTAGGATTCAAACCAGAGCCCCTGGAATAAATCGCTGTGCTGTATAGGTAAACACTGACTAGATTTAAAGCGATACCAAGAAGGCTGAATTCTTCAGCCTCTCTGGTGCCATCCTAGCTTCTAGCCATGCTGCTGTGTTCCTCCTTGCTCAAGGTGCAAACCGTGTGTCCACAGGAGGAAACAAACGCAAAGTCAGGCACAGCAGTCTGCCTGTGTGCAGCCTAGTTTCTACACTCAAAATGCCAGTTCCTGTGAGGCCATGAAACTGTTAGCAGAAGGGCAGGCAAACCACCCTGTTACCCAGTGTTTCTCCATGTGAATTAGAACATGGAGACCTCTGCATAAGTGTGCTGAGGAGTGTGTGTATGATATTTCCAGGCCTTCCTTCATCTCTGGGTTTGGAAAATGCATGGCTTAATGTCCTTCCAGAGGTAGTGGGAGAATCAGGTCTGGTAGGTATTGGAATCAGCTCAGCTTTTCCTAAGGAAGGAACGGGGGATTAAGACCAAGAGTCATTCTCTATCTCCATTGATTTCAGAAGCTGAAATATTGTGAGTATTCCTGCAACTTTCCTTCTCTTTTTCAACAAATTTATCACTGGTAGGGGAAGAGGTCTGCCCAGTGGAGGCTTCAAGTGACTCCTACAGAGCTTAGAGCTGCCACAGGCAGGAAATGGAACACATGCTTTCTGCCAAAGCAGTTTTTCCCCCTCATCAGATCAGTGATCGTGTGGGGGAAAAGGGCCACCTACAGGTCCACAAGCAAGCTTAATTGTGAGGAAAGAGCCACAGACTCAGATGTGTGCAGTGTCTGATCAGAGCAGCTTGAGAAAGTCTGTTCAGTTAGAGCAGCGGCTGATCTTGCAGAGCTGGCTTCCAAGGTCTTAGCTTGAGAAAGTTACAGTCAAATTTCAGTCACTGCTTCTGTGAACCTGTTACAGGGCATTGTAGGAGTCGTGCACTGAATTACAGCAAAACAATAGGAATTAAAAAAAGAAGAAACCACTTACATTCAGGGTTGGAACATACAAGATTTGTTTGTTATTTCAAAATGATTTGGCATTAACAGATTAGTCTGTTATGATGCCAGAACCTTTCAAACCTACATCTTTGCTGTCACTCTTAGGAGGCTCCTGAGGAGGAAATACTCTTGTGCTCACTCTTGGACCAATGGAAAACCAATCAAGCAAATAATCAAGCCAATAAACCAACATTTAAAGAATCTGAACAGTAAAAGTGACAATTTGTGGGAGAATCTGTTTGGGAAAACCTTTTTTTCAACTTCAAAGACAGAAGATATGAATTTATCTGGCAAATTCAGGGCATTATTATTGGACTAAATATATTAAAAGCATTCAGTAAATTCCCTTTCCCGTATGACTTCAGCAGAGGAGAAGCTCCTTGCAGCTCAAGTAGAGTAGGCTACTAGGGTGCGAGGTGCACTGTGGCTTTAAGTCAGTGGACCTAACAGAGCTCAGAGGTGGACAGAATGTCCACTCACCATGCCTCTGACCATGACCTTGAAATGCCCTGTGTTGGGAGTGCTGTAAAGAACTGTTGAACTACTGGGGTGAGTTTGGGAGGAAATGTGACAATCTAAGCATCTAAGAAATGGGAATGTGAATGACCCTGGATGAAGCCCAGGAGTTATTGCTGACTATGGGGTCCCTAGAGTTAATGTGTGGATCTGTCTCAGTGAAATTGTCTCTTCCTATGCTAAAGGTAGGCATCCCCATGGGGACAGGGGCAGACTCTGCAGGCTGCTTGCAGCGGCTCCGGGGCCAAGCACACGAGCATGATGGAGGAGAACATTTCAGGGTTGTTCCTCCATAGAGCACGTCTGTGTGGAAAGACTGCCTTTCTCTACATGGGGTGCTGAAGGCAGAGGTATTGCTCAAGGGCACTTGGGCACTGGAGCAGCTTGGTCTGCTCCAACAAGGATTAACATTAATTGATGCTGAATTCAGTTTAAGAACTGGGGGAACCTATGACTGACTTCCAGGCCTGCAGCGTGTTAGTGTCAGGGTGATGTGAGCCTGGGTAAATACGCCAAAGACTCCACATTTTTCCCACTGGGGCAGAGGGAGAAGATGGCAGAATGTCTGCACCTAACCCTGGTCCAGGAGCACTCCCTGCAGTCTCTGCCAGACCTGTGGCTCTGGGGTGGGACCCTGTAGCTGTACAAGTAAGTGGACTCTTCTCATCACTTGTAACACTGCACATAATTTCTCTATTTAACTCCATTCATTCTAATATGTGAGGGGAAAAGGGGAAAGGTCTAAAATTAAACCCAATATAGAAACGAAGACTCCTAAATATCCCGAGATTTGGGTTCAACCAAGGTGTTACATAATGACTAAATTTTAAATGAACATTAAAAAAAATCTAATAAGTTAATTTGCGTCAGAACAAAAGTAGTGCTGTTTTTAACTTTTTATTTTGACATAATTCTAGACTTACAGCAAAGTTGCAAGAATAGCATAGCTTTTCTAATACCTTTCATGTGAGTTCTTCAAATGTTATCATTTTACTGCTTTTGTTCTTTTTTATTTGAGTATTTAAGAAAAAGCTACAGACTGATGACAAAGGCCTGTAAATTCTTAAGTGTTTTCTAAAAATAAGTACACAACCATAGTATAAAGATTGAAATCAGAAAATTAATATTAACACAATAGAATTATTTAGTCTATTAACCTTACTCAGATTTTGCCTTTTGTCCTAAGAATGCCCTTTATAGGAAACTAAAATCCCAGCTCATGCTTTATCTCTGGTTACTACTTTTTAACCCTTTTTAGTCTGGAAGAGTTTCATGGTCATTTTCCAAAGCAATACCTGTTTAAAAACACCAGGATAATCAGAGAAGAGAATAAAAAAATACCATTGGGGCCATCAATTTT
The DNA here is from genome assembly GCA_004027595.1 of Dinomys branickii. Lineage (NCBI taxonomy): Eukaryota > Metazoa > Chordata > Mammalia > Rodentia > Dinomyidae > Dinomys > Dinomys branickii. The sequence goes on from PVLD010000708.1 coordinate 5,297, forward strand.
TCCTTTAATCTTTGTGATAGGATTTCACATGAATAAAATTTTTATTTGGATACAAGGTTATTGCTTAAAGACTACATTTCCCATATTACCTTTAGATGTGACCCTGGCAAGGGAGCGGGAGTAATGTGTACAACTTCTAGTGTGCAAAGGGGAAGTGTGCTCTGTTCTTTGTTCTGTTCTTTTTTTAAAATTCATTTTAAAAATAAAAGAAGGAAAACATATTAACAAAGACCTCCATTTACAAAATAACATAAGAACAATACAAGCAATACTGAATTACAGACAAAGTGGTAGGAAATTAATGATGGTTGTTGTATTACATGTTGGTATCTTCAAAGTGGTTTGTCAGGAAAATAAATAAAGACATGCAAGATTGATCAAATAATTAATCATTAACTGTTCATTTCAGTAAAGTGATAGAAGTCTTTCTCTTGTCTTTTTCCTCATTCTAGTTGCTCTTTCTTTTCGAGCAGTTTCCTTTTGTTTCACAGTGCCTATTGTACTCTTCTGCTCTGTTCTTTGTTTCCGCAGTGGGGGGTGAAGAAAAGAGGCAGCTTACTTGGACCGGAACATGGACCAACAAGAGATATTGTGAAGCAGCCAGACAGACCTCTAGATGACTCACTTGATCACCCCCCTTCCACACATTCCTCTTCAAATACAAGGAATTTTAAAAAGAAAAACAAAGAAAAAAAGAAAAACAAAATAAAGCTACCATACCATTAGCCCACGAAGGAAAACGAAGAGTAAGTGATTAATTTTAGCCAATAGCTGCACCTTTTCTTTTTTTCATAAGAGAAAAAGAAAATTCTATCTTGTATGAGTCACTATGATTTTGGGTCTTTTCCTTACATCAGCTGTACCAGGAACCTGACCAATGCAAATGTCTAAATTGTTAAGGATTTGCTCAAGTCTCTGGAAATATGCCTGCCACAGCAGAAAACACACACACACACACACACACACACACACGCATGCACGCACACACTCAAATTTACACTGTAGCAATATAACAATGAAGCACATGTGTGACAATTATACTGGTAATTTTATCAGAACCAGAAGATTTGCCCCCTTGCTGCTTTTATTTAGTTTTTTTTAAAACAGTCATTAGATTTTTCTCATTTGCATTACTGTCAGTCAAAGTGTATTCTTTGTGAAATTACAAAGCTGTCTTTGTTATGCAAATTTGAAGTATCATACTGAGAGGAATTTTTGGTTTCAAGATCTGATCCTGCAATTTCAGTGTGTTGGCATCAGGTGGCAGTAGAGTTATTTATGTCTTGAGAGCCCTGGTGTGCCGTTTCACTGATAACATTAGCATGCGCCTCTAAACCACAGCCAAAAATATGATCTATTTATCTGAATAAAATGAACACTAACTGTAGGAAGTTAACTTCATAGGAAATATGAATAGAAGTCGCATTTATGTTTTTCATGTGTTTTTTAGCATAATGAACTTAAAGCATGGTCTTGATATTAAACTTTCCAAAGGACCTTACTTTTCATTTTCTATTTGTCATAGGGCTGCTTTTATTAACATCCACTGAAAGACTTACTTGGCTGGGCATGGGGGGCACACACCTGTGATCGCAGCACTTGAAAGGCTGAGGCAGGAGGACTGCAGTTCAAGGCCAGCCTGAACCACACAGGGAGACTTTTTCTCAAAAAGACAAAAAATTGCTTTCTTCAAATAAAAATGTTATCTCCCTCTCAAAGTATAGACAAATGGATAGGCTTTCTGAGTTGATAAAATGACCTAAATGTAAACTTCCCTAACTTCTATCTAAAATTCGCATTTTATTCCTAAAACTTAGCAGAAAGAGAGAAATGATAAACGGGAGCTCCGAAAGCTCACTGAAATTTTGTGTTCATCGCCGGTGGGGATGCATGTGGTATTCTGTCACTTAGGGGTTTTTTCCCCAAATTTTCCCCCCCGATGAGATAACACAGTTTGAAAATCTACTGGTCCTGAACTGCCTGCGGTAGTGTTTTTACTTAATTAAAAGTCTTGTGTAGCATCTGGGTTACCAAAGGTAGCTCTCAAAAGAAAAAGATGAAAATAAAGTGGACAAAATTTGGCTGATTGTTTGCGACTTGTACAAAGATAAATTATCTCTTGTGATTTGGTCTTTGCCAGCAAAGAGTTTCAAGAGACAAACAGAAAGGAACGTTCTATGCCTCCGGGGAACAGTGGGGGTCCCTTGGCTCATAAAGGGGAGGATTAAGTCTGGCGTAATTATGTTGTTTGACGTCTTTCCTGTGGCCCTGTCACTGTATAGGGGGCTTAGGGGATTTTGTGCCCTGATACATTTTATTGAGTATTATCAGTATTTTTTGGACTAGAAATAGGTATTATAAACATTAGGTGCAAATTTCATAATGTTGAACTTTAAAGTCATTGCAGAAATTAGGAAATAAAATATGTAGCTCTTTGTCCTATCTGGGGGAAAATGCGTTTTTTGGAAACCTGCTCATCGTTATGGGTAAAATCAGGGCTGGATAAATTTTGTCCACCTCTGTCCGCAACTTCCACTCTGGTCCCTTTCGTGCCTTTTTTCCTTCTATAGAATTGTAACATTATGTACATATATGTATACACATGTACACAGGTATCAGTGTGATTTATAGCTTCATTTACATCAAACAAATATGCAAAAAATATGACCCCAAATAGAATGAGTTATTTATTAATGAAATGTGTACTAAGCACTTACTATTGAGGCATCAAAGATAAAAAGGACGTGGCTCCCACTTCCCTGGGGCTCACAGTCTCTTTTACACAATACAGATTTAAAGTTGTAAATAATTTTGTAATGAGAGACTCAAACTATTGTTGAGGCAGCCAGTTTTTCCTTAATTCTCATTTTTAAAGGTATGGATCACCAAACAATGCAACAAATGCTTAGTCTTGTTAGTTTCTCTTTAATAATGGTAATAATAAAAGATTGGAGTGGGGAACTTTTAAAGTATGAGACTGAGACTTAGTGTGGGGAAAAACTATCAACTTATCACTGAAGCAATTTTTCAGTTACATTCTTGTCTCTGGATAAGACCAATTTCCCTATTCTATTTTCTCCATAAATTCTTTTTTAAAGATTAATTCATTTAGACCACCTACATAGCAATGCTAGGAAATATTATTTCTATCCTCATTTTATATGTGAGAAAACTGGTGCACAGGGTGGATTAGCAACTTGTCTCAAGGTCACATGCCTGGTAAGAGCCAGCCAAGATTTTAACACAGACTGCTCGACTCCAGGATCTCTCCTTTTCGCCACTTCTCTATGCTCTGATAGTCTTAGGTAGGCGTTGTGGGTGTTTCCCATGAGAAACATGTCCCTCAGTTGGGGATCTCTCCCTAATTCTGGTAACGTGAACTGAGAAATCAATGTAACCAAGGCCATGGTTTACATGCTGGAGATTCAGCATCCCCATAGACTTGTAGTGTGGGAGTAGGTGAAGCAGATATAGTTACAAATAGTTGTGACAAAGGGCAGGAAGTGAGCGCAGCTCAGAGAATGCTCTGCCAGCACAAAGGAGGAAGAGGAAGAGATTTTTTTCATGATTTCAGTGGTTGAAAAATTTCTCCTGGGGATAATTGTTGGTTTTTGGCTCTGCCTGTGTTGAATAGAACTTCTATTGCCCCTATTATTTAGAATGGTCACTCCTTGGTTCTATTCTTATTGGGTAAACTTTCATTTGTCTTTTCTGTCTTTCTCCTGTTATTTGGGAGAAATGCCCACCAGCAATCAGCAGACTTATAGATTTGTGCTAAGGTTGACATTTCTGCCCTTCACTCACTAGTTACGTTGTTCTGTCGTCTTCCTTTGGCTCTGAGAATTTCAGGGCCCTTAACTCCGTTCGGTTACTGAACATGCCCCTGGGATTGGGCTGTTTTGGGTGGAGAATGAACCCTGTAGCTAGAGGCTTTAATCCTATCCTGGGGACAAGAATTCATATCACAGGTAGTAGTTCCACTTTTTTTGTTTTCAGTAATAAGGATTGAATCCAGGGCCTTCTCACTGGGCTGTATCCCACCGGTTTTATTCGCTTTTTATTTAGAAGCAAGTGTCTCACTGAGTGACTAAGTTGTCCAGGCAGGGTGCAAACTTTCCCTTTTTCTACTGCAGCCTCCCCGAGTGCTGGGATTATAGGTGTGCATCGCTATGCCCAGCTAATATTTCCATTTTTACTTGCAATAACAAAATACCTGATGCTGGGTAATGTCTAAAGAAAAGAGATTTATTTAGCTCATAGGTCTGGAGATCCAAGAATGTGGCAATAGCATCTGCTTAGCTCTGGGGAGGTTGTCTGGCTACCGCACAATATGGCAGAGAGTATCACGCATGGCAGGTGTGTGTGCAGAAGGGTGGCGTCACACAGGAGACAGGAAGCTAGAGAGAGTCAGGGGCCAGGTTTGCTCTTATTATAATATAGCGTCTCGCACAGGAACTAACCTGGATCTGGAAGCGACCACATTAATTCCGCAGCTTCCCTAGTGATCTAGTTATATTCCACCAAGCACATTTTTAAAGGTTCTACTAGCTGTCAAGATTGCCATAGTAGGAACTAAACTTCCAGTTCACTAATCCTTGGGAGACACAATTAAATCATATTCAAACTATTATGGTATGTTAGTCAGCTTTCCTCTTGTTGACATGCAATACCTAACACCCACTTTTTAAAAGAAGAAAGATACGATTTAGTTTATGGTTTCAGGATATCCAGTACATGGTTGCCTGCTCTTTGCCATGGGGAAAGCATATGCTAAAACAAATCTGCATAGTTCATGGTGGCAGAGAAGCAGAGCAGGAGAATGTTGCCAGAAAGGAACAGACAAGGGACTATATATAGCACCCATGGCCATGCCTCCATGGCCCATCCAGACACACCCAGTAGCATGCTTTACTAATCTGTTAAGTGCTTCTTAGTCCAGTGATGGCATATTATGGTTAACAGCCACAAGCCACTCCTTGCCCACATCACATGCAAACATGTCCTTAAATCATATTAATCTGCAGAGAAAGAGAAGAGAAAGTTCGTAATTTCATCTGACATAAGACATCTCTCCTCCAATCAACTGGAAGTACAATAACCCTTCCCCCAAAGTCTCAACAGGATTAATGGTCACAAGCATCTACTTAAAAACAAATATTTATGGAGTAAATGAAATAAATGAAATGCAAACAATTAACCCTGGGAATAAAGAATCCTCTCCCCCATCTATCATATTGCCCAGTCTATACACTGCTGACCTCCTGTCCTTTTTATAGGGACAGAAGTTGTTCATTAAATAAATTAACCATTAAGCTGTGAATATGAGTGCAGTGTAGACAGAGGCTGTTAATTTGCCAGTCACAGATATATGCGGGGTCCACAGGACCAGAGACCCTGCGTGTCTTTAAACAATAAGGGACTGAAACAAGTCTGGTAGGGATGGGGCCAACATGGAATTTATGCATGGAATTGTCCAAAATAAAATCCTCTTCCCCTTGAAATATGGGTGCTCCTTGGCATCAAACTTTAAAAATATCTAAGTGATTAGGTCTATCCATTCCCTTTTGACTGTTTTATTTCCATTTTAAAATAGATTGTAGTATTTCTTCCTTGTAATTTAGTGTAATTTTGCCTTGGAATAAGAGAGTGATAAAGAAAAGAGAGGACAAATCTTTGATCATCTGTCACACCGTGGAAAATTTGACAGTGGCTTCAATTAACAAATGAGAACCCAGAGAATTTCTCAGCCTGATACTCCCCCAGCGCTCTGTTTAATTGAGTGGAGGAAAACAGCCTTAGCAGGGACCTTGGAAGGCTGCCGAATGAAGCCATCCCCATTTCAGTGAAGCTAAAATCTCTGCCACGCTCTGGGCATTTTTGTGGCATGCTGCTCTTGCAGGCTGCTGAAGCATAGCTGTTCAAGGATGATGGCATTAGTGAGATGTGCTAGAAAAAGCACTGGGGTGGAACCTGTGAGACTCACTCAGCTGGCTCTGATGCAAGCAGCCTTGAGGGCTTGGAGGGGCTTCTTCCCTGCTCTGGGCCTCGCTTTCCACATCCGTGCATGGGTGGAGCCCGTCTCCCGAGCCTTTCCTCATTCTGAAAGTTGATGAGTTCTTCCTACCCATGGGAGGGAGAGAGGGAGAAGGGTGAGGGAGAGAGAGAGAGTGACAGGGGAAGAGAGGAGGAAGCTTAATGGGAGTATAGCTAGAAAATCCTTGGTTGGGGGCACACAATAACACCCTGGGAAATGAATTAGTGTCTTTGGAAAATATAGAAGTTGGTTTAAGGCAGGGAGAGGGACTAGGACGGAAGGTAAAGCTGGTTCTGGAAATGGATTTGTAAAATCCCGCATCCTCCCTCCTTGTCCCACGCCTATGCATACCCTGCACAGTTGCTACAGGGGTCTACCTAAAATATGCATTCATTGGTGTATTTTTTTTCTCCTAATCTTTCTAATCATTGGTTGTGTTCCTAGCATCACTCTAGTGTAGTGCCTTGCCCACGGTGGATGCGTATTCATATTTGTTGAATGAACAAACACATGTATACTTAAAACTTTCCAACAGTGAAGCATAGATTTTTAATTGCCAAGTAAAGTCTAATGCTTTAATCCATAAATGCTGCCGTGATTTTTGTCCCTGTGGTCTCTTTATCTTCATTGTCTACAAGTCTCCTGGATGTATTCTTCTCTCCTTCCATATTAAATTCTTGACAGTTTTCCTATCACACCACCATGTTTAATGCTTCTATGCCTTTGTGCATGCAGGAATATTTTTCTTATAGTTCTCCTGCTAGTGAACATGCTTCAGCATATGAATTTTGAGTGGATATCAACACTCATGGATTCATGGCCTTTAGAGACTGTATGAGGACCACGAATTCAAAAGTGGTTGGATTGGTTGGGGTCCCCCTCATTTGCTCGCCATGTGGGCCTCTCCAGGGAAGCTCAGAAGTCACATGTCATTATGTCTGCCTTTTGTTGTTGATCACAGAGATGGACCCTTGGTACAATGTTGGAGAACTTTACACAAGGACACAAAGTTGTGAATACCAGGAGAAGGATTACTATGAACTATCTCAGAAGATGGCTACCCCAGACCAAATGGAGGCTTTTTGTTTCAAATGGAAAACAGCATTTTTTTAAAATTTGAAAGGTACAATAGATATTGTGAAACAGAAAAGAAACTGCTCAAATAGGAAGGAACAACTGGTATGAAGCAGGGGAGAGGAAAAAGAGAAAAGAGAAAAAAATATGTATATGTATACACAGGATGGCTAGGATGATTATACTACTAATATCTGTTGGTTTATTGAAAGGAACTATTAATGTGTAGTTTTTTGATCAATCTTGCATGCCTATATCTGGCTATATGTGTAACAGTTTTGAAGATGACATTATGTAGTGTAACAACCATTGTGAATATCTTATCACCTTGTTTTGAAATTCTGTATCATTTTTATTGTTTTCTACAGTTTTGTTTATGTATTTGTTTTAATTATTTTGTTTTTTTCTTTTCTCTTTAAGAAAAAAATGAAATTTATATGTACATACAAGGATAGCTGAGATAGGTGTATTGTTGATGTCTGTAGTTTATTGAAAGGAACAGTCAATGCTTAAAATTTTCTTTTTTCTTGACCAATTTTGCACGCTTGAATCTGGTAATTAGAATGACTAATTTGAAAACAACAACATGTAGTATAAGAATCATTGTTAAACTCCTACCATCTTGTATGGAAAAACTCTGAGTCATTTCCAATTTTTTTTATTACTTGTTATTGTCTTTGTTTGATCAATCTTACATTCTTACATCTGGTGGACTGAACAATTTTGTTGAAGATAACAGCATGCAACGTAGCAGCCACTGTTAATTCCTGTCATTTTGTTTTGAGGTTATGTATTGTTTTGTTTTGTTTTGATTTTGTCTTTGTTTTTTTTTTATTTTTTTAAACTTTTAAAATAAAAGAAAATAGCATTTTGAAGAACTGTCCAGCTCTGTGATACCCAGTGTAGATGTCCTCTTGGGCATTCTATACTTTTGCTATGGTGTGAATCTTAGGGTCCCACCAAAATTCAGAGCTTGAAACCTCATCCCCAGTATGATGATACTGAGGGGGCTCTTGGAGGTGATTAGGTCGGGGGGACCTCATGAATGGGATTATTCCTTGTAAAAGAGCCCAAGGGAACTTGTTCACCTCTTCGGTCATATCAGGACACAGCAAGAAGATGTTGCTCATGAAGAACGGGTTCTCATCAGACCCTGAATTTTCCACTGCTCTAGTCTTGGACTTCCAAGCCCCTAAGTGGTAAGAAATAAATTTCCATTGTTTATCCAATGTAAGTATTTTATTGTAACAGCTGGAATGGACTAAGACAAAAATTTCTTTACTGATGTTTTGGAATTTTAACCCAAACAGTTGTCACAATTTTATAGACTTCATTTTGACTGATGCAGCTTTTGACTATGTGGAAGGAAGATAAGCATCCCATACAACTAGGAGTGTAGGATGTAATTTTGGCCTTAAGCCATTGTATTTTCTAGACTCCAAATGGCAAATTGGAATCAAAGTCTCTAATTTTTGCTTTATAAACATGGCATTATTTTCTGCAAACTGAAGGTGGGTGTCAGGATATCAGAGAAAGTGCAAAGGCATGCTGAAATGATAGATTTAAAAAAAAAATCACTTCTTTTATGGCTAGTTGCATTGTTTATAATTTATTCTTATATATTACTTATATATATGATTTTCTAATTAGAATAAAACCATTAAGGAATGATAGTCAATGTTGTTATTCCTTAGAACCTAGTAGATAAGTTGATATGGGAGAAATATTTCCAGCAGAATATATTTCAGGGTGTACAGTTCAGAGTGAGTTTCCAGGAATCAGCACATCAATATTTGTGATCTCTTCACCAGGTATAGTAGCATATGCCTGTAATTTCAGCACTGAGGAGGCTGAGGCGGGAGGATCACTGCAAGTTCAAGCCCAGCCTTAACTACATAGCAAGATTCTGTCTCAAAAAAAATGTCTCCTGATCTACATAGTTCTCATCTTTTCACAGCTCGGCAGCTGGATAGTGGTTTTACAAGTGACCCTTATAGAGACCTGGAGCAGGGTGTGGTGGTGGTGGGCAGTAGTTCCTGAATAGGGAAAGTTGCAGCAATTCCTGTCTTCTCTTTCTCCAAACAGCATCTCTCTCTGTCTGTCTCTGTCTCTCTTTCTCTCTATGTGCTTTAATTTTGAGTTCCATATAACTATCATTTCATTTTAAGAAAATGTTTAGCAGCTATAGCAAAACACAACAAAACAAAACTGCAAACCTCCAACCTGGAAGACAGTGCAATTGGAACATCTCAGTGGGGCACTCCCCGAACACATGCAGCTTTGGGGGGAACCAAGGGAACGAGCAGAGAGACCAAATAAGCGGTCCATCATCAAAATTCTACTTTGGAGAAACCAACTGCTTTGTTTAGTGATGTTACTCTTGTTTGAAATGCTGTTAAGTGATGAAGTTACTATCAAAAGGGTCAGGACATTTTTCATAATGACAGTTCCAGCTTCCAGAGGAAGGCCCTCTTGAAGCTTGCTCTGGCATTTTTGGGTGGTGAGGGCTGCCCTGGGCATTAGAGGATGCACAGCAGCACACAACCTTTTATTGGTATTTAATCATAAAAAATACTTTGTTGCCTAGCTGACACTTTAGATAAGTCCGTATCTTTCCTCCCTGTGGGACTCCAACCATGACAGAAACAACAACAACAGCTAAAGAAAGGCTTCATTTAAAAAGCCTGTCCCTAATCCATTGCAGCTGTGATATACAATGCTACCAACTGAAAAGCCTGGGCTTCGGCTGTTTCCCAACGAAGAGGCCACGTGCTGACCTTGCGATCATTCACCTTTGGGGCACCGAAGGTCGAGGGGCATCTGTTTGTCATTTCCTGTCACAACAGTGCCATTTGCAGAAACGGCTAGGGTGCACTCAGAGATGGTGTGGGTTCTTCCTCAGACATCTCCTCTGATGATTTTTCAGTAGATTCTAAGGAAAATGGTGATGTGTCATGCTCGACACTTGGATGTTTTAAGAATGAATACCCCTGAGAACGTATAATCTGGGGGTCAGCTGTCTTCGAGGAAATATCTGTGTTTCCTCGAGGGGATCAAAGTCAAAAGCATGTACTTCAGTAGAAAAGTACAGTTCTAGAGACCTACTGGATTCTCCTGTTCCTCATGCTCTGAGCAATAAATGGACGGGAAAGCAGAATTTCTATAGATTAGGTATTTCTAGTAGGGAGAACTTCATAAGTATCTAGATGAACAACTGATTTATTTTCAGGTTACTTTTTCCTAAACTCTAAAGTCTTCCAAGGATGCAGTTGATAATGATACTTGCACATGGGAAATACATTGAGATAATGGGTATAAAAATGCACAGGACTTAGCACTGAGTGATGGGAGATCAAACTGTAAAAATACCATCATCATTATCATTGATAGCTCAGTGCTGTTAGATATCCCTGTGCATATCCAAAGTAAGGGAGAGAACCAAGGTAAATATGGAGATGATTTAGCTTTTCAAGCTAGTGGTGGCCTTGGTTACCTACTTTTGGCAAGCTGTTAATTATCTAGATAATTCTCTCTGCCCTCATGTTGGTTTCCCGGGGCTGTTGTAATAAACTAGGTGGTTTTCTCAGTAGAAAATTTATTCTCTCCTTGTACTAGAGGCTTGAAGCTTGAAGTCAAGGTCTTGCAGGGGAGCGTGCTCCCTCCTGTGCACCTGCAGAGCAAATCTGTCCCAGTGGCCTGTGTCCTCACTGGCAGGACAGAACAGTGCTGGGAGGCAGCTGAGGTTTGGGCTAGGCTGATAGTGCCACGAATGTATCCTAACAGCAACATCACCCTGTGCTTGTTTAGACTAAAAATCTTTCCCCTGTGGAAGAGAAGGGGTGACTTTTGAGGTTCTGAGAAGAGATGACAGGGCTTGGCCACAGATTGTACATAGGGGTTGAAGGCCAGAAAGAGGCTGGTGATGACTGATTTCTTGCTTCAGAGACTGGCAGAGTCATTGACAGATGTGAGGAAGCCCGGAAGGTGACCCATGCTGAGAGGGCAGCTGTTGAATTTGCTTTTTAAGGGCAGATTCTGTCTTCATGGAAGTGTGGAAAGCTCCCCCCGTTCAGTCACTATGACTTACCATCACTGAGGCCAGTTTTCCATTTTGGCTTTGGCACTGCTGTGTGTGTAGGTTTGGGGGAGGGGTGGGTCACGTGTCAGTTTCATGGCTCTGGGATGTCAGTGGTTAAAAAAATTAAAAGCTTCTTGAAACCTCTGCTTTTGAGAAGTCTGCAGAGCAGTTTTGATCAACTATGTAAATGATGTGTGTAGCTTCAAATGATTTATTATTTTCAAAGGTAGGAAAATATACAACTTCTTATGCTTATTCAATAATTAGTGTCTAATAAACTCCACCAAAGAACTTCTGTAATTTTTCAAGTACCAAATGTTTTACTTCTCAAATATCTGTTTTTCTCAGTCACTGACTGCTATTCAACCTATTTAACTGGTTAAGACAGGCACCAAGATAAATAAATGGAGAACTTTTTAACCTATAGACTTTGAGTGACAGCTTGGACTAAACCATCAGTCTTCTACCAAAGAAAACACAAAGCAAACCTTAAAGAAGTTAGGCACAGCCATGTGTTGAAGGTCAGGTAATTTATTTTTTTCTGAGGAACAGAAAGGGTAAAAAACTAAATTTATTAATTATATGTATATTTTCAGTCTCAGGGAGAAATACCCATTCGGGTTTGTAACACTGAAGAACTTCATAGAAAAACATGAAGTACTATAAATCACTAAAAAGATCTAGGAGGTGTGAGTTTTCTAAATTAAAGTTGTTTTTCTCTACCTCTCATATCTGTGTGTTCTGTCACAAATATGCTTTCCACCACAATAATTTTGTACAATGTCAGTATTTCTGCTCAGATATAAACACCTGAAGAAATATATATATATATATATATATATATATATATAGTTTTTTATTCTCTCAATATGATTTAGCCTTGAAATGGAAACAGTGTCATATAAATTCATGGTTCATGCAATGTGGGGCAATAGAATTCTGAAATATCTTGTAGCTGTGAAAGGACAGTTCAAATGCAGACACACACACACCGTGCAGGCACACACATGTGCACAACCATGTGTGCACACACGAACGCATACACTATCCCTGAGGAAAAGGTGTCCAGTGGGAGGACTGGAGAACAGAGGTAGAATAAATTTAGTGAAAGCTGCTGGTGGCAGGTTGTCTCATCAGTAAAACCCTTTCTTGTCACTCCCTCAGCTCAATATTGAATTGTTCCAATGTACTTACGAGAGTGTGTATTAATTTAATAGACACCTCTGCTGGAAATATTTCTCCCCCAGTCATGTAGATGTTATTTCTCTCTGCCTTATCGTTCCTCCTCTCCCAAGTGAGTCATTAGAAAGGTGGGATCCCACACTTGGCAGGGTTGTAGTCAGCCACTGGTAGCTATGCAGAGCTCAGTGCTGAAGGGTGTTATGCTCCCAGGCGGGGAAGAAGAGGGACGTGTTGAAATGATGGGGTGGGTCTGGTTTGCAGGTTAGCTTGCTCCCTTGTTGCCAAAGCGAGAATCACTTGGAACAGTGCAATGAAGGGACAGGCCTGCAGGGCAATGGCTCAGAGGTGTTAAAACAGCGCTGGAAAATTTGGAAAGAATGTGCTGGTTAATTCAGGGTGTTGCAAGTAACCTGAGAAGTAGACATCTCCCTCAAATGAACCCTCAAAGATGAAACACACCTGTCCAGTGCCTCTGTTACTGCTCAAAAGAAATAACCAGCCTAAGAATATCCGCGTTTGAATTCTACTAAGCAGCTTGAAAGGGGCTCTTTCTCCCTGCGTGAGATGGTGTTGGTACTCCAGAATTGCTACCCTTATTTTTGGGGGGTGGAGGTTGGGGTGGAATGACACCCCCAGCCCTTTTTTATTTCGAGACAGGGCCTTGCTAAGTGGCCCAGGTAGGGATCAAACTTGCGACCCTCCTGCCTCCGTCTCCCAGACTGCTAGGATCACGGGCGCACACCACCATGCCCAGCTGCCCTTCTCCCTCTTTTAGTTTCTATGCAGGCTCAAAGGTCATCATCATGTTGCAGGTCATAGGACGGCTTAAATTTGTAAATGGTCAGAATTCTCTCCAAAAGGTTGCTTGGTAGTAAACTAAGGGGAGCGAGCCACAAGTTGTACATTTAAACACTCTGGAAACCTTTGCTCCAAAGGGGCGAAATACTGATGTACTTCAGATGGGTAGCACACCCATGGATGGATGGGAATGAACTATTACTGAGGCATTATGACCAGAGATTTCTCTATCTATCTATCCATCTCTTTCTCTCTTTCTATCTATATCTGTCTATCTATCTATCTATTTAAAAAAATCTTTACAGAGAGTCTGTATCAATAAGGTTTTGTGGGGTTTAGAGATAAGCTACTATGCCAAGTAGAACCCAAATTTCAGAGGTTAGATGAACACACTTCTTTTTCTCTTCCTTTCCAAAAGAGGTCAGTCTGACTCTAAGATGATGGTATCAAAGATCAGGTGAGTGGACAGATGGACGCTGTATTCCACTTGGAGATTCGGGGACTCGGGCTGATGGAACCTCTGCCCCCCACAGCTGTTATTCCAGGTGTGCTTGAAATGCCGATATCCAGAAGAAGGGAGTGAATGGAGCGTGGAGAAGTGAGTGTGGGAGGTTTTTATGATTCTGGTTTATGAACGAGCCCCAATCACTCATTTTGTTGACTGAGTCTCATGGATACCTTGGCCTCGAGGATGGGTGGTAAATGTGGCCTCACTGAGTACTGAGCAGGAAGAGGAAATGGGATCTTTTATGGGTAGCTAGTGGCCTTTGCCATAGGCACTAAATTGCAGAAATTATTATTCTCATTTCATAGTTAAGCAAGCAATAACTTGCCCAAGGTAACTCAGATAGTAAGAGAAAGGATTTTTGGATACAGGATTCTCTCGGATGTGTTAAAAATTCCTGATTAAAGCGTGGTAGTAATTATAACTGCCACTTATTGAGCACTGTCCCTTGTATTTGATAATGATAATAAGATGTAGATTCCATCTCACAAACACCAGACAAGGAAACTGAGGCTCAGATTTATTCTGCAGCATGTCTAGCAGGAAAGTAGCTGGGCTGGAGTGAAATGCATTTCTTTCAGACTCAGGAGTCTATCTTTGACCAAACCTCCCTGACGCTTCCCACCCCACCTTCCTCCAGAATCAGCCTCAGGTTCATAATTGCAGTTGGATGGAGGCTGGGAAAGGACAGCTAAGCCAGCTATGCACTTTGCTTTCACATATATTTTGTCCTTCATTAACCATGACTTTCTTACTCCACTGTTTAAAAGATCAGTCCTTCCAGCAGGGAGGGTTGGGTGGGCTGGGAGACAAAAAATGAATTGAGACATGTTACATGCATGTCAGCACTCTATAATAAATTTAATCATTGTGTACTGCAAACATGGACTAATAAAAAATTTCAAATATCAATCCTTCCGTTGGTTCTTATAACTTTGATGGGAAACCTTAGTGACAGGGTCAACCTTGAAAGTGCACAGTATTTGCAGCACTGCTTTCTCCCACATATTCACAGACATTATTCTGCAAGAAAAAAAAAGGATAAAAAAGGGCAGAAGGGGTATTGTCATCATAAATAAATATTTATTTAGTGCCTTATCACAGAAGAGATCATGATTCTGGGAAATGGGAATGGGACGTGGGATCTCTATTCTCCTGGGGCCTACAGATGGGTTGGGGAAATGGAAAAATATATATATATATGTGAGTATGCTGGGAGCCCAAGGACCACTGCCAGTAACAAAGGCTACCGGAGGGCCGTGAGATAGTTTCTGAGCAGTTGTTAATGTTCTGGCCGCAGTCCTGGGTGATTTCATATGTTATCGCATTAGTCCTATAGGACTTCAGTGGTGGGAGTAATTGTGGAGGGCTGGGATGACCAGAGAGTCTTCAGAGAGCAGGGAAGACTTGAGGTGAATTATATGGTGATATTTCTCAACAGTAATGCAAGCTGGCTGAGCTGAAACTCAGAGCATAATTTCTCACTGGCTGGCTGCTCCAGACAGCAATAGCTTTGGTGCCCTTCAGAATGGAATTTTTCTCAGCCCGTGAAGATGTGTGAGGTGTTCCTGGCAGGTCAGCATCCTTCCATTTGCCTTTCACCCACTGCTTAATGAAACACACTTCGCTCCTCTTGGTGAGTCCTCCCAAGCTTCCAGAAGCTCTGGGATGTTGTTTCATGGCCCTAAATGGCAGTTCACTGAGTGGAAATTATGCAGAGAGGAGAAACAGATCTTTCAAGTCCTTTTTCACATGGTTGATGGGGTAGAGGAAAGGAGGGGGTCGGGCTGGGCTGAAGTACAAACAGAAAAAAGCGTTCTGGGGAAACTTTCTTTCTCCTTCTTCCCGAATCCCCTTTCTGATGGCAGCAGCATTGCACGGTTTCTTGTATAGAGGACAGATTCATAGCACGAACCTCTGGATTAGCACCTTTCCTCTAGAAGTGAGGACGTAATAGAAAAAGGAACTAACGTTTATTGAGGGGCCAGTATGGATTTAAACCCTCCATCTGAATGATTTTATTTCATTCTTAAAATAATGCAGGCACATTTAAGGAGTGCCCAGGGAGGTGAAATAAGATGCTGAAGGTTGCACAGCTAGGAAGAGGTGTGAAGGACTGGAATCTTCAATCTTTTTTAAAAGCATTGTTTTTTGTGCAATAGCTTTATTGGGATATAATACACACTCAAACGGAGGTATAAAGCATAGTGGCTTTAAATATGTTCAGGTATGCAGCCATCAGCACAATTGATTTTGGAACAGTTTCATCTCTGAAAAACGAAACTCTGTACACACTGGCAGCCACTCTCCTTGCCTTCTCAACCTGTTGGTCCCTCTCCATCCAAGAAAACCATTCACTTATTTTCTGCCCATATAGATTTCACATGAGAGGAACCAGACCAATGTGTAGTCTTGTATGACTGGCTTCTTGCCCTTAGCATAATGTTTTCAGGGCTCATCTGTGTTGTAATATGTGTCAGTATGGCCTACCTTTCTATGGCTTGATGTTTCATTTTATGAATCTACCATATTTTATTTACTCATTCATCATCTGATGGACATTATGTTGTTACTACTTTTTGGCTAGTGTGAATAATGCTGCTATGAATACTTATGTTGTATGGGCATATATTTTTATTTCCCCTGGTTATGTACCTAGGAGTGGAGTTGCTGGATCATAGGGTAACTCTATGTTTAACCTTTTGAGGAACTCCCATATTGTTTTCCAAACCGATTGTACCGTCATGTATTTCTACCAGCATGGAATCCTCAGTGTCAGTCACTAATACTAACAACTACTAATTTATACCTTGGCCACTTATTTGCACACAAAATATCCATATGGCCTAAGACTAAGGCTCTAATAAAACCAACTAGGAACTGAAGAGTTTTCTGAATAAGAAACCTGAGACATGAACCCCAGGTTCGGTAGCATTGGCATTTTTACCAACTGAGCTAAGGACTGAAGAGGTAAATGATGAGACCTTCCGTATTTGTATGCTCCTTTATTCTCTGAGGCTTTAGAAGGATTTTTTCTGCTTATTTCTAGGACTGAGTAGTTGCTAGTAGTACTATGCAGGTGCAGCCATTGCCCAGGATTATCTATTATTCTGAAAAGCCACTGACATTTGCTGAAAGACAGCACACAAAAGAAGACATGGATAATATCTATGCATATGTGATGCTGATCTCTTGAGAAGTTGGGTATTCCAGGCATCAATTTCCCTGCCACTTGATTGCAAGTGACATAAACCTCAAGGCCATTCTTTCAAAATGAAATAGGGAAAGAAAAACATAAAAAGTAATTCTTTTTTTTCTCTTCTCCCCTCTTGCAACAGATTTCTGCAAGGGGCCCAAAGGTGATTTTCAACAAGGTACACTTGACTGAGCCTTGAGGCTTTCTGTCTGGGATGCAAGAGCGCTTGCTGAGTGCTTTACTCTGAATGCACCAGGCAGATATGAGAAGGACAGAAGCTTAGGTCTCTGCCCTCTGGGAATGTCTCACTTGTGTTGTTAAAGAATGTCTTAATGTTAAACCGTGACCATATGTGCCACAGGGGTCAAGAGAATGCAGGGGTTGAGTGTGCTGGAGCGGAGGCTGCGAAGGCTGATGCGGGAGGAGGGACAAACCGTAAAGGAAGTGGTGACTGAGTGACATTTCTCAGGGGAGAAAAGCACAGCCGTTCCAGCTGGGGGCAGTGACACCAACCTGAGGAGACCAGAATATCGAGGGGTCATGCGGGTTGAGACGGGCAGAAATGTACCCAAGAGATGGAACGAGGGAAGGTTAGAGGGCGGGGCTGGGCTGTGGGAGGAGCATGGGACGGAAACCTGGACTTGTGCTTTCTACTTTCAGTTCTGTTGCTAACTGGTTTTTGACATAGGTTCTGGGATTCAGCAATTTGAAGATTCTATTTTTACATCTATAGGTTATGGAGGCTGAACCAGACCTGGCCCTCAAATCTGTTTTCCTACTACGATCTTGACCATGTGTGTAAACTCTCTGGGTCGAACCCCCCGCCCCCAAAGGTCATGTTTTTGTAGGTATGAGGTGAGGTGCAAGAGGTCATTTGGTTGCACTTTGAAATCACCTTGGGAGCTTTCAAACTGGTGACGCCTCCGTTCTTCCCGCTGGAGATCTTGATTCTGTGAGTTGTAGGCGCAGCCCAGGCTTTGGGCGTTCTGAGAGCTCCCCACGTCATTCTAATGATCACCCCAGCTGGGAATCAAGAATCCCTCCGGAGGGTTTGGTGCCTCCGGTTGGCTATGACTGGTTAGGGTTGGCTAGAGACTCAACTGGGATGGAAGAACTCTAAACCTAGCTGTAAAAATACTTTGACTCTGTGAAAGGTATGTTGGGATCAGGTAGTGGAGGGCCTTACATGCTGGACTGAGGGATTTACACTCTGTTTTATTGGCAGCAGGAGACAAGATATTTGAGCAGAGGAATAATTTAAGGCATTTTACCTATGTACATTTCTTTGCTTTGCAGCATGAGAACTACCACGAGGGAAAGACAGGAAAAGAGAAAACTGTCCCTTCATTCATCCTTCGAGCTAGAAAGGGTGTCTATTGCCAATTTCTTTGTGTGACAGGGTCTAGTGTGTCTGCATGGCACCAATTCAAACAGTCCTTGGGGAGAGGCTGCTCGAGTGCAGAACACAGCCTGAGGCGGCAGGACAGGGCCCACTGGTGGGCTGAAGAGGTAGCAGGTGGGGGGGCACTAAATTACATTTTCAATTACATCCCCTTTCCAGTACTCCTTTTAATCCTCAGATGAATCATCCTGATCTAGCAGGTCAGTAGTGAGGCTCTCACAGGTCTCTAACATTTGCTAATCGCCCCTTTGACAAAGAGAAAGAAAGCTGCCGGCTTAGGGTCTCAGGCAGGTGCTCTATTCTATCTCTATAATTTAGCAATAGGGTGTCCTGGCTTATCGAAATTTATCTGGTCTCTAAGTTCCAGGGCTAAAATAGGGAAAATCAGGACCTTTTATTTACAAGTGATGTTGGTTTTCCATTTACACTGACAAATCAGAGTTTGCTTCTTCTGTAAATTGGAGTTAAAATCTGAGATGGTCTAAAGATGGATGTTAATAATAACACAGGGAGAAAGGAAGGCAGACGGGAAATAAAATTGTAAAAGGGCATACAAATAAATGACTTTGAGGAAACACTGCTGGGTCTTTTCCAGAACCAGGACCGAGATTCAGAAGCCCCATTTTGCATTCTTAGTAATGCAGGCTCCTCCCATCTGTAGTTCGTAAGTCGGAGTCACCAGCAAATAATCTGTAGCATTCTTTCCAGGTCTGAAGTTCTGTATTTTTCCATGACACTATCTCTAGAGCTGGTCCCCTCCCCAGGGGCTTGACTGTGTGTGGTTTCTCAGTAGGGCTCAAGGCTAGTTGCAGAGAGCTTGTGGGCAACTCCCGGGAGTGAACCTGCTGTCTCTGCTGTGAGATTCCCAGCTTCCAGTCTCCGGTATTCTAAAACACTGTAGGGCAAGAACACTTAAAGGAATGTGGGCCTTGCAGGTTCTAACATAAAAATCTTTCCAAGAGGAAGAAGAAAAAACAAAACTAAAACAAACAAAAAAACCGAGGAAAGCTAAAACAAAACAAGTAGCTTTGTAGTGAACTGAATTAGCCTCACTTTCAATTTTTTTGTGGGAGATTTTTTTTTTTCCTGTCCTAACAATGTTTTTGTCAGGGAACACATAAGGAATCATATTTAAAGGGCATTTGTTGCAGTTTTATAGGACCAATATGAGAAAACACCTCTCCAATTGCTCTCCCAGCAAAAACCAACCAACAAACAAAAACTTAGTGCCAAGAAATACCGTTAGATTACATGGAGAAGCCTTCTGGCTGTCCAATCTGTGACTCACAAATATTAGCGTACGTAAGAATCTCCTGGGAGGGAACTTGATAAAAATACAGATCCTTGGGCTCTAGGATCAGTCAGCTGGAGGGTGCTGGCCGTGAGCAAGCTTCTCAGGTGTTCTGGACACTGTGTGCAGAATTCCTGTGCTAAAGTAAGTTATGTCATTCAGTCCCTTCCTAGGGCTGTCCTAGGTGTTGTAGCGTGAATTTCCACCCCTTTGCTCACCTCAGTTTTCGCTCTGACTTCAACTGAATGTCAGGGTCAGCCTGATGTGATTAACATCTCAACAACAGTAAAGGATAATGTAGTTATCCCGGGGCATAAGTTCAGGTTAAAAAAACTATGCTCAAGTCCCAATTTTCTAGGTATGTTAGGTTGGGCAGGTTGCTAACCCTGAAGTGTTAATTTTCTCATCATTAAAATGGGAACCACAACAAGGTTAATTGAGTTAATCCACATAAAGCCCTAGGTTGAGGTAAGCATTTAACGAAAGTTAGCTCTTAGTAGTATGATAAGCACTGGGAGAAAACAGAAGAAAGGAGATGGAAGGTGTCAAAGTCGAGTTGGGAAAAAGAAAATAACCAGTGTTGGTGAGGATCTCAAGGTATAATTCTTGTGCAGTGTTTGTAGTAAAGTGCAATGGTGTCGCTGTTATGGAAACAAAATGGGAGGTGTTTTTTTTTTTTTCCTTTCCTAACAATGTTTTTGTCAGTAGAAAAGTAGAGCTTGGATCTCATGGCTTGTGATGGCCACAGACAAAGGAATCTCATCCTGTTCTTCCTAACTTTAGTGGCCCCCTGGTATCCCGTTCCACTGGGTCCAAAGCTTGGCGCCCAAGCGGGAGGGAATAGCAGCTATCAGCGGTGCATTCACAGCAGAAGTGACTCAGTGTCAAGTTGTTGGGCAGCTGGTAACATCATTGAACTCAAAGTCAATTTTTCTGTCTGCAGGTCCATCAGGACTATGTCCCGGGCTGTTCTCAGCACATCATTCTCTGGGCAGCCTCCAGCACTCTAGGGTGTTGGCTCAGGCCTCCTAGAAATGGCTCTATGAGGCTGACTCAGCAGACTAGGGGTTGCTGCTTTCCAGAAGACTGGTGGGGCTTTGTCAGCACCTTGCTTAGGGCTCACACACAAACCCTGCTTTTTGTTTGTTTGTTTTGTCTTTATTTCAGGAGCCTCCTAAAGTTTGTGCAAAAATAGTGTAGTCAGGAAGTATGTGAAGCGCGTTCCTCTTATCCTTGTCCGGTACTTGGACAGGGATATCAGGCCTTTCTCCCCAGGGGTATGTCTGAGTCCCAGGGTGTGAAATGAGCCTTTCTGAGCCCTTGCAATGTTTTGTGTAAGTGGTAAACTCTGTTGGCAAGGAAGTACAGATATAGAGCAAAGTAAGAGAAGATTTCCTTAAAAAGTAATTAGAGAGGATTTTCCTCCACTGAGGACAGAAGAGTCAAGGAAGCCGGGCTAGCTGCTGAGTGGCCCCGGCACGGTACCGGAGGAACAAGAGGCTGGTTCCACCGCCCGTCCCTTTCCTCACCTCCCTTTTCCCCGTCACTCCAATTACGTGGTCCCAGGAAAGGGCGAGAGAAGGGAACACGGTACTATAGAGCAAAGAACGGTCCTGTTTGGGTGTAAAACTGATTTTTTCAAAACCACATTTGGTTTTTCTAAAGTTACCTTCCAGTCTTGGAGCCCAACTTTATAAATATCTCCTGAATAGAAAGGAAATGCTTGTTCCAGTTTCCAAAGTGAGCTGTTAATTTCAACACTAATGATGACTTTTGCTGAGGGTAAGAGGTGTTGAAATGTATGAACAAGCCAGGAAGCTGGGACCTTCCAAAAGCTGCGAGCCACATCATTCTCCCTTTGAGGTTCTGTCCTCTGGCCACCAGGATACGTGGCCTCCCTGGAGCTCTGCGCTTCTTTCAGCTCATGCTCTGTCCAATATGAATCCAATAAGCGGCCTCCCTCTGAGTCACCAAACAAGCTCTGACTCCTGATGCAGGGAAAGATGCAGAGCTCTGACCCCAGCCAATAATAACAATGTTGTAACATGTTCTAGATTTGCCTCTTAGGCCCTTGGCTTGCTTTCCCCACCTGCCTTTAATTTCTGTCCTTACCGCAAACCGATAGAGATAGGCATCAAAGACTTATCAGATGAGTGTGCTGGACAGAACTGAAATGTTCAGTCCTTCTAATTTAGCAAATTCTCGATAGCTACCTTCAACCAAGTTCAAAGAATATCATTGTTCCAAAGTTGCCTTCTTAATTTTCTTTTAAATCTCCTTTCATTGACTGAAGCAAAACAGCTACTTGAAGAGAACGTAACGAGGTATTTTTTGAAAAATGGAAAATGCAAGAAAATTGAAAGTTAACAAAACATTTTCAAGAGGTAATTTAAGTTTTCATAAAGGCTTAGGGCTGGTCCCTATTCTGATGTCATTGAAATATCCCTGGTTTAAACATAAGTACTTTAATTACTAGTTAGGGAAAGAAAAACTTTCTTTCCCAGGCTGCAGCAGTGTAAGCCTTTCTGTTAGATTCCTTTGATTACAATAGTTCTTTGTTAACAGATTGTAACTTTGTCCCAGGAGTAGTGATAAACTCCTAAAGGTGAGAACATTTGTCCTTCCTGGGAAGGGAAGCCGTTCACCTCTAACAGGGCTGGAAAAGAAAATAAATGTCTAGCACTTCAACTTTATTCTTATTTGTCTTGATGTGTCTCTTTGCCTGAGAAGTCTGACAAAATCAACATTAGTGTGGAAATAATGTAAAGCCCAAACGGTGCTCTAGCATGGCTGGATTTTCCACCCCAGTGGAAAAGATTACTCAGACTCGTTGCTTGGAAACCTTTCCCAAGTGAGAAAATATCCTTATCTTTAGGTGTGTCCCGGACAGCTCAAAACAGAAGTTTGGTGATTATGGGGTTCATTTGGTTAAGGAAGACATCAGAGAAAAAAATACCCACTTTGAAAGATCTACGTTATTTAGCCCGATTTTACAGTGGTCAAGTTAAAGTAGCTAAATTGGTCTTTCGCATGGAGGGAGGTAAGTTGTGGTGGTTGTGGCTTATTGAGGTGTCACTTCAGCAGAGTGAAAGATATAAAATATAATAAAATGCAGTATAAAACATTATTCTTTGATGCTATTTCAGGCCTTATTTCAGTGAAAGGAATGAGAGGGATCAAAATTGAAAAGAAACTTGAAAGATGATTCCATTTCCTCTCATTTTACAATTAAAGAATCAGGAGCTCTGCTCACATACTGAGTTGGTCAGGATTATAATCCAGAACTACTTGTTTGTTCCCGGGGATCTTTCAATCCCCTGCCATTTCCTTGTTATTTCATCGGTAGGGATGGACAAATGAATTCAGATGCACCACACGGAGATGTTGATCTGCGTGAAGCCTGTTGTCTCTTCTGTGTACACTATTGTGTGTTCTTCCAATCCCTTATTACACCGCTCTAGGGAAACGCAGCACACTGGGAGGGAAGCAGAAGTAGAAAGTGAAGGATTAAGAAAGACTTGGACAGATAAGCTAGCGAAGGAGCCCGGGGAAGTTACTGAGCCAGAGTGACTGAGTTTCATTACACCCAAAGCAGGGAAGGAAGAGCCCAGGTCTCTTCTTCTGTCCCCAGCCCTGAAGCCAACTGCTTGCTAAGTGTTTCTTCCACACTTCATCTCCATTTCCCCTACAGTGGATGCGTGTTTTTATTCCGGTTATGCCTGAAAAAGTTTCATAAATATGCAGAGAAGGTCGTGTTATATAGTGTTTGGACCTGGCCCCAGAATCAAAGCTATTCTATAAAGAAGCCTGTTTTCAGTGTTTGTTTGCCAGGACCCCACATCATTGTGTAGACTTGGAGTCTGAAATAAGCACTTGGATGTTTATGTTTTGTTTCAGCCAATCTCAGAATCTGAATCGTTTTCATTGGCTGTTCCAAGGTAATAGTGATACCGCCAGGTAAGGGCCCGAGACTTTTAGTCAAGCATATAGGAGTTGAATCTTGGCTAGACTGCTGTTTAACTATAGGCAAATTTTAAAATCACTATTGGCTTCAGTTTTCTTACCTGTAATGGGAAAAATAATAATACATACCTCCTGGAGTTAACAAGAAGAAAATAAGGTAATGCCAGTAATGGGATCACCATGCTATGTGGCACAGAACCAGAGCTCGGTAAGGGTGATTGGCACCATCATCAGGTTGTCCCCTTTGTGCCAGGGCTGGGCCTGCATCTGTGCTTAACAAACAGTTAACCTGTGTTAGGGTGGCCTTATAATCTAGAATGTTTCCTCCATTTTGCAGAGGGCATAGCAAACCCTCTACAAAAATTAAAAAGGGAGTGATATTTAATTTCCTTTTGTTAGTTATTTTTGAAACATTTGGGCAGAAGCGGAGGCTGGGGCCACGCCAGGCCTGTGTCTGCTGGGGATGAGCTAGTTTGAGGTTTATGCATCATCTCAGAGACAGGCCAGGGTCTAGGCATGGGAAGGGCAAGGTTACTCGCATTGAGATTCTGAGGTCCATTACGGGCAAAGCCAGAGTTCTTGGAAACTGGGTCCTTATAACCTGTAATAGGGACCATTTTAAGCCCACAACTCCTTCTGTCTGTGGATCTTCAAAGGTTTGTCTCCCAGTACCCATGCCTGGCACCATTATAAGGCTCATGAGGCTTTCTGGCTGACATTTCTTGAACATGTAAATACTTCTTAAGTAGCAGGGAGTTCTGAGAATTTATCAATCCCACTTTATCATGCTTTTAGTAAGAGCTAGAATGACACCTGTTTGGGGTTCGAATTCAGGTGCGATCGCTAGCTAGTGGTGGATCTTACTCATTTCCGTGAGATCCCTGGAGGATGCTTCCATGGGAGCTCTTTTATCAGGTCACTTGCTCAGATGACGGCTGGCTGAAGGCTGGGTCGGGCACACTGAGATCCTTCCACAGATGTTCACGGCTCTGGCATGGCCACCGTGCAGTAGGCAGGAGCAGGGTACAGTCAGGAAAGCTTGGATAGTGAGTGCTAAGAATTGTGTGTGATCTCTAATTTTGCAAGAAAGGTAGATCCAAACAGGTGTTTCAATAGCTTTTCACAAACATGACAGAGTGGACTGAGATACAGGTTGCACGATATATTTGGGTTTGCAAATCATCATGACATAGTACAAATTCCTTGACTTCTCTGATCCTTGATTTTCTTTTGTATAAAATGAGGACAAGAGGACAAGAACTGATTCCTTGCTTACCCACAGTGTGTGGTGGGACACAAAGTCAGTCTAAAAGTGCTTTGTAAAGTTACTGCGCAAGTGAAACACAGTCATACATTTTTTCTTACCGAAGATGACAGAACAATCCACACCTCACTTCCTTCTCTTATCTTTCCCAATGTTCCCCATCCATTCTCCTTATCGCCGCTTGAGAGAAAAGCCCTATTCTCCTTAGTGCAGTAGAGAAAGAGTAGTTGAGAGGACTTTATACTCAGAAAACTCATCAGTGAGTGAGAGAAGTAAAGTTCCTGTTTTAATCACACTAGATACAAGGTAAATAAATGATTAAACTGAATTTGATGTTTGTAGTCAGAGGAGACTTTATGTTTTGCTAATCATGTTAAATACAAAAGACTTAAACATGGGCTGTTGTGGTGAGTCATAGGACAGACTTGGGGTTGAAAGGTGGGCAGTGAAACATCTGAACTGATGAAACTGAAACATCCACAGGTGAGGTTAAAGTCTGGAAAATGCCAATAGAAACAGTTCGATTCTGCAGAGGAAATTTCCACATCAGCATGGGCCATTTGACCATATGGATTATAGCTCTGCCTGCCCCTCATTTTATTAGGTTATTCCATCTGGGTCCTGGTCACAAGTAGAAAGTATTGTATGTGAGGCCTCTCTACAGTCTGAGGTTTTAGTCTGCAGAGAATTTTGATATTTTCACTCACCGTTACTGGGCTGCTTATAAAAAGAGGAAGCTTTTTTAACCAAAGGTTGTCTCTGCAACGTGGAGAGAAGATGGTGGGTGAGTGATCGTACCATTAGATGGACAAAATGTGGGATTTGTTCATGATCACAGGAAGCTATCAGGTGATTCACTGAGCTTTTGGGCTGTTTGAGCTATTCAACAAATGTGGGTGCTGTGTCTGTATTTATGCAAGTGCCTGTATCACCAATTTCATATCCACATTAGGTAAAAGTGTAATGGAGGATAAGAATTTTTTTGAAGCAGGTTCCTGCTCTGTAGTTTGGGCTGGCCTTGAATTCACTGTGTAGCCTAGGCTGGCTTCAAACTCAGTGATCCTCCTGCTTCAGCCTTCTGAGTGCTGTGAGGCTAAGATATTTCTTGTCTTCCTTCCTGTTCTCTCTCATATTCTTTCTCACTGCCTCTCCCTGCTAATTCCCTACTTCATTCTTTCTCCCTCTCGTCTTTAACCTTTTTCTTCAGAGTCTACTGCAGACATTTTGCTTTCCTGCATACCAAGGGTAATTGATCATTAACAGCTTGGAGTGGTATTAGTGGGGCTAAGGGAGGCATTTGCTTTTTCAAGTTTTTGCTTCAAAGAAACTCTTTGGGTAAAAGGCTGGAAATGTTGACAAGGATATCCGGGCAGGGGTCTAGTGCTTGCAATAGTCACTTTACTCAAGTACCGTCTGATGTTTTGCCTGGAGAAGTTTGCGAAAGAGAAAAGTGAGAGCTGTTCACAAAAGCAGTAACAGGGACGAGGGAGAGGACTTTGGCACTGGTTCGCTGCAGTGAACAGAATACAGAGCAGGGCTGTAGATGCTAAGAGGAGAGATTGCATCTCTGCTTAAGGTGGAAAAGGGGCTGCTTAAGCGGGAAAGGGGCTGCAGTAAAGTGAGGGCCAAAGATCCCAAAGGCCTGGCAGTCGGGGGCACTCTTGCAGGTCATGAGAGAATATAGTCTGTCAACTTGTATTTTCAACAGAAGACACTATTTTCATTCTGCTCTTTAGTGTTATGAAAAGAATATGTCAGGCTTTTAAGAAAGTTGAGGTGTGCCCTTTTTCCTGCCAAATGCTGTTTTTTGCATCTTTCTCAACGCTTTGTTCTATATTTTTCAAGTGGAGCTCAGGTAGCTTGAATTTACTAATTTAGACTTTCATGATTTCTGGAGACCAAATAAATTCCTGCCTTGCAGTTCTCAGATGCAAGGTCGTTCAGATGACACGTGATACAGCAGAAAATGGTATCCTCATTTTCCACAAACATCTCTGATTAGTATTCATTTGAGATATTAAAAGTGCTGAGAGTAAATACAAAGGTTTTATCCCCTCATCTAAATGGGCAGTAACTCAGAGTATGTCCCTTCCATTTTGTCATGACTCATAAATCAGCTGTCTATAAAAATCAAGGGCAGGGAATATTTAGTTACCTATGGCGAAGATGGACTTTCTCTCAGTGACATTTGCTTTCCTACCTTGGTTTCTTGGTAAGGGCTAAAATCTCTCTCCCTCCACCTTTGACCTGGCCTTCCTGTCCCTGCATAAACCTCTCCTCTGTTTTCTTCTGAGAGCTATCTTGGAAGAGCAGTGAAACACTATGAGCCTTGGGTTTGTTTGTGTTCATTTAGTTTCCTCTGCAAAGTGCTCTTGCTGAATGGAATCAGTGTGGTCCCCTCTGCTTTGTAGAATAAGCTTCAAGTAATGATGTGCAGAT
Source organism: Dinomys branickii (assembly GCA_004027595.1). Lineage (NCBI taxonomy): Eukaryota > Metazoa > Chordata > Mammalia > Rodentia > Dinomyidae > Dinomys > Dinomys branickii. The sequence goes on from PVLD010000708.1 coordinate 32,523, forward strand.
GCCAAATGTGACGTGTTCAGGTGCCAGGTAGTTTAATTCTAGTGTCATTTGCTGAGATGATCTGGTGTCCTTAGGGGCTTTGTCTCAAAGATGCCGCCTGATGGAAAAATAGTCACTGTTCAGTGGTAAAGCAATTGCATGCTGTAAAAGTGCTGGAGCATTCACTTAGCTATTGGTTCTAAGGAGGATTCTAGGAGAACTGTGCTAAATCATGGTGCTCCTTTTCTTTCTTAAATGACAGTTATGAGTCAGCCCCTCAATTCACACCACTTGCTGTAGCGAGTTTAGAAGGGTCCATTTCCAAGGGTCTTCAGGCTGAGACCTCGGACTGATACTCAGCCTGTAAATACTTGGTTCCCGTTGTGGTTATGGAGTCCCACTCCTGGGAGGTGGACATGTTGATCCCTCTGTGGCCTCTTAGCTTTAAGAGCCTATTTTTTATGAACAGAATCTTCTCTTGTTTCCAAATGCCCGGCCCTGGAAGTCAATGGTTGGAATCCTTGCATTAATCATTGTTCTTTATTCTGGTAAAATATACTTAACATAAAGTTGACCATTTCCACATTTTAAAGCATCCAGGTTGGGGACGTTATCTACACTCCCATTGTCCTGCCATCATCTCCACCCTCCAGCCCCAGCACTGTTTCATCATGTCAGACAGCAGCTCTGTATGCACTACACAGTGACTTCCCACTTTCTCCCCTCTGCAGCTCCTGGGGACCCCCCATATGCTTTCTGTTTCTATGACTCTGACCATTCTGGGAGCCTGGGATACCTACAGCATTTGGATATTTCCCCCTTTCTTCCTGTAACACTGTTCCTGTTCCCAGAGATGTCTACTGCAGTTGTGTGGTGGAACTTTCCATCTTCTTTTCTGTGTGCTTACAGGCTTACATGCCAGAGTATCAACTTCTCTGTAGAAATGAACCTCAATACATGCACACATGTTCACGCTTCTCTACAATTTTGTATTTTCATGTAAGATGTCTTAGAAGTTATTTAGGTTTAGTTTTATCTCTTTTAGTGGCTTCATAGTATTTCACAGGATGAGAAATACTATGTACTAACATTTATTTAATGTTTTGGACATTGTTGTCTTTAGTTTTGTACTATTATCCCTGATAAATGGCTACAGACAGCTTTTAACATTTGGTCCATGAAGAAATATTTTTGAAACCATCATTCCTAGAAGTGCAATTACAGTGCAGAAGAAATTCATACTTCAAATTTTGATAGGTGCTGCCAATCTGTTTTTCAAAAGGGAACCCTTATGTCACACCTTCCCTAAATGAATTATTATATTGTATTTCCTGGTGTATGCTCCAGTATTTGATATTGTTAGTCTTCAAGGCTTCTGCCAATCTCACCGAAAATCTTAAAAATTTTCTATTGACATTTATCTACTACTGTAAATGGGAACCTGAGAGAGAAGTAGGAAGAGGCAGAAGGGCAGACAGGGAAAGTGAAGAATTGCTCTGGAGATGTTGGTACCTTCAGAGCAATGGTAGGGGCTGAAATAAGGCCTCTGAGAACAGATGTTCCTAATGGCATGGGCTGACTCACTTATGCTACATTCACAAACCATGTGGCCCCTTGCCGTGTGGCCAGGAGTGACCCATGCCTGTATATGTCCCCATGAATTGGCTACAGTTGCCTCTGTGCACAGCAGGGATTTTTGGTCTCAGCACTAACAAGGCTTTTAGCTTTCCTGAAGCTTATCTCAAATCTGCTTCCCTCTCCCCACTGAAAATTTCCTGTACCTTTCTGGAAATAAGTTCTCATGATCTCTGGAGACAAACAGTATTAGGACTGGAGACTAAAGCAAACTTAGACTGGGTCTCAAGTGGGCAGTGCACAACTGGTCCAGGCTGACTTCTTTCACTTAGGAAGCCTGAGATCCTGTTTCTGCAAACACCAAACCCAGACACTGTATGGCCCTCCTTGTAGTCTGGAGAAGAGGGTGGCCAAAATCTCCTGAAGAGGTTCCCAAAATGCAGCTGTTCCTCAAGAACCACAGAGTCACTCTGTGCTTCTTGGCGGGGCTGCTCACAAACTGAGGGAGGGAGGAGAGAGCTGGGTCATCTCCTATGTGCCTGTCCTGCTGGTTCTAATCAGCTCAGCTCCCACTTATGCCCGGCCTTCATCCCCCTCCCACCCCACCCCCTCTCCTGGATGGTTACGCTGGCTTTTAAGCCCATCTTCTTTCTCCCTGAGACCTGCTCTCTGTGGCCTGTGCAGTGCCTACATAACAACAACAGCAATGCTATGAAGTTGAAAAACCCTTTCGCTTTTCCCCACGCTTACAACCCTGGAGCATCGTTTCTCACAGAATGAAGTTTAGAATCTCTAATGTGACCCCCTGAGCCTCGCACACGAAGTTAGCCTCACCTCCACTTGTTTCTTACCTTCAACCACTCTTTCCACGTTACCACTGGTTTTCTCACTATCTCTGGGACTTGGATTCTAGCCTCTGGGCCTCACTCACAGTAAGCTCTGCCTGGAACTCTCTTCCCCTGCAACTCTTTATCTGTCCAACTCCTCATCTTCAAGTCAGTTTGAACGTCATTTCCTCAGCAAGTCCCACGGAGGTCCTGCTGGTGCAGTACCTTTCCATCAGAGTGCTCAGTGCTCATGTCACAGTTGTCATTGGTTGACCATAGTTGTCAACAATGTCTGCTTCAGTCTCTGAAGTATAAACCTGATCAGTGGTGGAAGTGAGCATATTACAGTCACCACTGCGTTCTGTTCATCACATAGAGACACTCAGTAGATCTCAGTTGGCTGAGTCAAGGAGAAACAGGCATTTTCCATTTTAAAGCTTTGTCACTCTTTGGAAATGAAATAACTTAAGTGTAGAGAGGTTAAAACGTTACTCCTCAATGTCAGGTCAGGCCTGGTTACAGCACTTTGCTTAGTGGGCAGAAGAGAGTTCGGTGCTTGTTTGATTCATTTCCCCTTAAAGCAGCTTTACTAAGTCATCATTATCTTTATCCTATTTTATAGATGGGAACACCAAAACACAGCTCTCTCTTGGTATGAAATGAGGAAAATCAACTTGAATCATAAGAAAGAGAAAGCAGGGGCTTTTGGGAGATTGGCTAACTGCTCACAGGTGGACCAAATAAGCAAAGGGATGAATGATTTAACTATACATTTTAAAAGGAGATTCCTTGGGGGAAACCATTTAACCAAAAGGAATTACTTTCCCGGATGGAAATTCCAGACTCTGTAACACCCTAGGGGAAATGTTTACCTAGTGCCCTTGCTTTTCTGGATACAACATCAGAGAAGTGTCCGTCGCCCACCCTCCTAGGGCGGTATGTCTGGCCTTGCGTGTGCCCACGTTTGTATCACCCTCCATCTAAGCTAAAATTGCCTCTTGCAGGGAAAATTGAATTTCTTCAGAGATAAGTGAAAGGTCTTAGAACTTTTGCTTTCCTCCTCCAGGGCTCCAGAGGGCATTTGGGAATCATACTTTCAGTCTTGAAATGGAGACACAAACCTACATTCATTCATTTAATTTCTTTATTTATATCCCAGGCTCCATGCATGGAGTCAGCCAGAAGCTGTTCTTGATACTTTGGGGCAGAGTAGGATAAGGACAAGAACATGCATTCTGAGGTCTCCCTGACCACATTTCCTGTTTAATTGTATATTAAACTTTCCGATGAAAAGTTTCCTTTCTGTAAAGCGAGGACGATGATCTCCACACTTTTGGTAACTGAGTGATTAGCACAGTATCTTTAGATCACCTATTGAGGTAGGTCACATAAACATTGCACACACACAGACACATACACACCCCATAATAGCTAAAGAATACAAAGAAATCCACAAAGTCAAATCCTGTGGTCAATAACAATCTCCCAACCCTACCCTTATTAGCTTCTAAAAGACTTTTAGAAGCTTTGGTGTATATATATGTGCTTTATTTGTACTTCCTCTTAATTCCTTTTATATTACAATATTATGAAAAAATGTGCAATTCATCTAATAGTCACATTAGTCCTGGAGAATGATTTTTGGAATTGGTATATATCTTTCAATTATTTTTATGTTTTAAAATTCTTACCTTATTGTATTCTCTCTTTTTAGTGCCCATAAAATCATAAAGAATTTATTGACAGTAATTTTCTTAGGCCCATAATCAGGACACATCTCTGAAAGCATGATAATTGTCTTTTAAACTTTTAATGATGTGGAATGGTTTTTATTTCTGACATTAAAATTTTCAAGTAATGTATGTGTGATGACTATAAACAGCAAAGCTAAATAAGTATCGTACAGCTTTAAAAATTTCAGTGCATACTTATAATCAGGGCATCGTAGATTGAGGACTGCATGCACAGGAAGTATGATGATTCAGTCCACAGAGGGATTGCTTAGGTGCCTGCTTCTGTTATTTTTCCTTGTGTTTGTAGACCTCATATATAGTAGGCATGGAAGAAATGCATTTTGATTAATGCACTAATAGGTAGGGATCATTTTCACGTCTTCAAGTCACATTGGTCTGGGTAGTTACGACAAACCTGAAGCCCTTTGTTAAGCTTTTCATTCATTCCACAAACTGTGACCAAGTGTCCATGATACCAAGTACTGAGCTTAGGGATCAACTTATGGGCAAATCCAGGTGCAGTTCCTTGCTCTCTTGGGGCTGACGTTCTTCTGAAGGCAAGACCTTAACTGATTAAGAATAAAATCACATCTGCTAAGAGAATGATGCTGAAAGAGGGAAAGGGGGGCAATGCAGAGTGGCTGGAGGCAGAGGGTGAGAACTAATGACGTGCAAAGGGTCTGGAGAGGTGGCCAGGCACAGCTGCTGTGGAATGGTGTTTCCCCTCACATTTCATGTCTTGAAGCTCAAACCTCCTACACTGGCTATACTTGGAGATAGGGCTCTTAAGGAGACATGTACAATTTAATATTAAATGAGATCATAAAGGTAGAGCCCTGATTCAGTAGGACCAGTGATCTGATGAGAAGAGACAGAGAGACAGTGGGGATGTGTACACACAGTGGCCATGTGGTGACAAAGTGCGAAGTCTGTCATCTGTAAGCCAGGAAGACAGCCCTCGTCAGACACCAACCCTGCTAGCATCCACATTTTGGACTATTCTTCAGCACTGGGGAAAATAAATTTCTGTTGTTTAAGCCACCCTGTAAGTGATATTTTATCATAGCAATCTGCACAGACTAATGGTACATAGGCTTTATTAAGGGACCTGGTAACCCCAAGAACAATAGAAAACTGGAAGTTTTTAAAGTGAGGGTGAGCATGACCAGTCTCATGGTTTAGAAAGTTACTGTAATTACAGTTGGAGGGGAAGAATACAGGTGGATCTCTTTGGGGGTTGGAGTCGCAAGAACCCCGGTTTATATCTACTTGTCTTTCTGTTCTTGCAGTTCAGAGCTGGGGCTCAAACGCAGAACTTCACAGTGTGGGGTCTGGGAAGAACGATGCAAATGACTGCGAAGCGCCATGGCTTGCTCACCAAAGATAGCTGTTACTCTTCATGGGACTCTTCTCTTGACTTTTCTAAAATCGGACTGATGAGGAAGTGCCCTGCGGGAAGATGGGACCCCAGAGGGGACATGACTCGTCTGCTTAGCTCTTGATGGCTTGGCTCCTTTTCTCAGCCTCCGAGGCTATTTTTGGTCCAATTCACAGACCAGTGAGAGAAAGTGAGGAACGTAAATGGAGTTCAAAGCCAAACAGTGCAAGATGCCTTCCTTACCCAGCCCTCCCACCTGCCACGGAGTGATCTTACGGTTTGTTTCGTCCCACACCACCGTGTCTGGGTGTCTGAGACCCTAAAAGAGCTTTAATGCAAAAATCCTTAGCATACTTGTGAAACTAAAGTAATCACTAGATGAAACAAACGGGAAATTGGGAGGAAAGTTGAAGTGGTTATTTAAAACAATAACCTCTTTTGCGCCCTCAGGTTAAGGTTTTTCAGATGGGCAGCTGGGAGCAGGCCTTGCTGGGTGGCTCTGCTGGTCTGCACACGGGACTGGCTGGCCTGGCTTAGGGGCCAAGTCATGAGTCTGTGTCCACACCTGGGTCAGTTTAGGGACCTGGTGACCGCCAGCTGCTGGCAGTAGTTCTGCTCCATGCCGTCTCTTGCGGCTTTCCGGAAGGCAGCCCAGACAACAGAGCAAGGCCTAATGAGTGGACACTTTTAGAGGGTCTGCTGAAGAACATGCTTCCTAGTTCAGCCAAAGCAAACCTCAAGGTCAACCAGAATTAATAGGTGAAGAAAATAGACTCCATCTCTCGCTGGGAGTTGCTCCAAGATCACATTGTAAAGAGAGATGGGAAGAGGGAAAAGAGTCAACTGTGTCCAATTTTACAGTCAGCCCCACCCCTCAGCTTTAGTTCTTCTTCCTGCAATGTTTACAGATGTTGCTATGTTTCCACAGCATTCCTACCAGTTTATTAAAAGTCTGTTTCATCTTTAAAAGAAAAAAAACTATTTGCCTCATTGTGAATAACATTGTCTATGAAATCACAGACTTCAAGTGTTGGTTAGAAGTGGTTGAATTGGGTTCTTCAAAAATTTATGTTAAAGTACTGACCTCTACCAGTCCAGAACTTGTCTTTATCTAGAACTAGGACTGTTCTAAGTGCAACTATTAAGAGGAGGTCATAGTGCAGTAGGTTGGACCCCCGTTGAAAATTACTAGCATTCATATACTGAGATGGCCCTACACTAGGTGCAGTAGCACACGCCTACAATCTCAGTTGCTTTGGAGGCGGGGGCTGGAGGATCACAAGTTTGAGGCCAGCCTAGGCAACTTAGTGATACCCTGTCTCAAAATAAAAAATAAGGGCCAGGGATGCAGCTCACAGGTAGAGTGCCTGCCGGACATGCACAGGCCCCTGGGTTTAATCTCCAGTACTGGAAATAAACAAAACCAAAACCAAAAAGGAAGAGGCTACGTGAAGGCAGAGACAGCAAGGCCATATGGTAACAAACGCAGGGATTAAAGTCTTGCAGCTGCGAGCAAAGTGTGCCAGGAGCCTGGGCAGATACCAATAGCTCACAAGAGGCAAGGAGAGAGTCTCCTTCGGGCCTCACAGGGAGTGTGGTCCTACTGACAGGTGGACAGTAAATTCCCAGCATCCACAACCGCCAGACAGTCTATTTCTTCTTATTTAAGTCACTCAATTTGTGCTACTGTGTTATGGTAGCCTGAGGACATGAAAATTAATATTTGTAAAAATAAAGTTAGGGCTTAAACTATTAGGTTAAACCATATGAAATTGCTATCCCTATTTTAAAAGGTAAAATACAGTTGAAGACCAGCAATGTCACTTTAAAACAAACTCACAGCAATTTAAAAAGTATGTGGATTGCGTAAAACTGCCTTACATGCTGTCACTGATGCCTCACTACGCTATTGAAGATGTTGATGTAAAATGTTCTGTTAAAATACAAGGTATTAGTTTTCCTGGGAATATCAGGCCCCAGGTAATATTTCTCCCCTATAATTCTCTCTGTCCTAGTTTTGCACACTGGAAGCATTAAAATGAAAACCTTTACAATTAATTTGCAAATGCTTTAAAACTGATCTAACTCTTTCTTAGCTCCAAACTTGATTTTTAAAGAAATTATACCTTCCTCTGACCTTGGGATATTAGCAAATCAAGGAGTAGATTTTCTAGCATAGGCCAGTTTGCCATTTGTCTTCTGAATAAAGTGTGTGGATTGAATCAGATTCCTTTCATTGAGATAGTTCAAATTAACTTGTAACTACTTCGGTAGAATTAAATTCTAGTTACTTTTGCATAGAAATAATAAAAAGAAGGTAATGAAATCTAAAATTTTGGAATCTTGCAAATAATAGCTAATCAAGAGACTTTATCTGTCATGATTATTTTGAGCAACTGATCATTTCCATCAATCAACCGAGCAATCCTGATAAGCCAATCATTTTTTAATCGATGTGGAGCCACTGAAAAGTTGCCATAGATACCAAATGCTACAGCCATCACAACAGAACATAAAGTTAGAATTGGAAGTGACAGGTGTATTCATCCCATAGTTAACAAGCCTTTGAAGGGAAGGAGAGAGTTTGTCAGAGTCCTTAGGCTGGGTATAAAAGATTGCAAAGAACACTCAAACAATTCCCAAAGAGCACTTCAAAAGCAGGGGGAAGGATCCGTTTTCCATTAGAAATGCAGGAAGATGTTTGCCTGAAATTCAAGCTGTAAGTCATAAGTTCCTTGAAGTCTTGCTAAGCTGTCATTTACCAGAGGTCACCAGCATGTTATCTTAAGAGTAGAGCGTTTCCTTTTTCCTCCTTTACTTTCACATTAGAAACAATAAGGATCCTTGTATGGGGCAATGATTAGGGTTACAGGCAATCCTAGTTGTATTGCTTATAAATGTGAAAATGTGAATATACATGTATATTTATTCATCAATAGATCAGGATAAAAAATTATTTTGAGAGTCATTGTACTTAATTCAATCTGTAGGACTAGTGATCACATTGGACAGTTTGCACTTTGGGGAACAGTTGAAAAAGTGAAGGATTTGGTTCAGGTAGTAAAAGAAATTAATGTACTAAAAAAGTGTTCAGCGCCTGTCTGCCTCACTGTCCTTTGGGCAGCTGAGCAAACCTGGTTCATACCCCTGCTACACAGGTCAGCAGCTGGACTGTGTGGAAGATGGAAGAGGAGAGAGCAGAGTCCTGGCCCTGGCTTTCTCTTTACGCTGTGCAGACACGAGTTCCTCCAGGGCTGTGCGAAACACCAGAGGAGGAAGGTCTCTCCACGCTGCTAAAAGTTTCATCTTGCTCCAGTGTTCTCTGAGTCTAGGATGATTTGTATCTAAGCTGCACAGCCAGCTGTGGCTGATGGACACCGCAGGTCTGATTGTGTGACCTGTCAATTGTCAGCTCTTCTCTCTCATGTACATCCCGGGAAGCCTGGTGCACCATTTTAGTCTCATCCTTTTAAAATGCTCCCTAGGGCCTGAGGATTGTAGAAATAAACTGGTTGAGTAGGTTCCCAAAGGAACCATGTGTGGAAGCTGTAGGTGATGTGGCGCCAGAGCAGGAAGAGATCACTCATCCCATTGGAGCAGCAGAGTTCTGACCTCATTGCCCACTTGGCCAATCACTTTACATTTCTCTCAGTTGTACTTCCTGGAGGGGAAATTTTGTTATAACAACCAAAAGGTGGGTTGAATAAATGCATGTCATGGGAGAAATAGTTTACTAACCAGTTCTTTTGGTCTAGTAATGTATACATAAATTAATAACAATATGGGTCTGATTCTTTCTCTTCTTTATTCATATATCACAGGTCATGACTATGATCAGAATTTTTCCATGGTAGCTTTTTCCATATTTACCTGTTTGTATGTGTGTAGTTTATCTTTCTCAAGACCTCTGTCCTTTCCCATTCTTAACATAGTCAACAACTTTAATGCCTTAAAAAATATATGAATGCCTTGCATGCCCACATTTCTAATTTACACAAATAGAATTTTGTAATAAGTTTAATGCCGTTACTTACACTTTTTAAATTCACCAATCATTTACAGATCCATCCATATGCTATATGTCTTCATCTTTTAAATTTGATATTCATTCAGCAAAATATTCACTGAGAACATACCATGTGCCAGGAACTGTTCTTAGCTAGAAGATACAGTGATGAATTCTGAAAAGATCTCTGCCCTGGTACAAAGAACGTGCATTCTACAAGGAGGAAGCAGACAATAAATGAATAAACACATAAACATTACCATATGTGGTGTAAAGACATTTCTGTCAACAATGGACCACATAGTCAACAATTGTCCCATAATATTATAATGGAGCTGAAAATTTCCTTTTGCCTAGTGTTGGTGTGGCTATTATAATGTCATAGTAGTATGAATTATTCATGTGTTCATAGTGATGCTGATATAAACAAACCTACTGTGCTGACAGTTATATAAAAGTGTAGCACATACAATTATGTACAGTATATAACCCTTGATAATGATAATAATAAATGTGTTATTGTCTTATGTTTTTACTATACTATACATTTTTGTCATTATTTTAGAGTATATTCCTTCTATTTATATAAAACACATTTACTATAAGGCAGTAAGCTGTGTTTGCATGCAGCTGCCTCATACATCTCATGTTTACAGAACCTCCTGATTGCATCCAAAAGCCATGTTCAATGAAGACCTACACCATCTAGGTCTGTGCAGGTTGCTCCATGATAGCTTCACAGTGGGGAGCTAGCTTCATGATGCATTTCTTAGAACCTATCCCTAAGGTGAAGTATAACATCTGTAAGCAAGATAATTTGGGGGACTGATCAGTGCTATAAACAGAATAAAAGATGAAGAGACGGTTGTCTCTGTAGGTTTACTGTAGATGAAGGGGTTGATCAAGGTCATTTTGAGGAGGTCAGACTTGAACTGTGACCAGGAGGAAGAATATTCCAATCAAAGGGTATAGCAGGATCTTACAAAAGACTTACTTGTTTGGAAGCAGAGCTATACAACCTATTGAGTGGTGGGTGAACTTCCTTGGCAGGAGGGGCTCAGAATACTTGGAAGCACTTTTAGCTTCTTTAATGCTTTGTCTTCTTGTACCTCACTGTTGCTTTTCCATGATCCAGGTTCAGGGTGTGCATGGACAGAGGGCATCAGCTAGGAGACAATTAATGATTTCCCAAATCCTCTTCCTTGACAACACTGAACCCTCTTTCTCTGCCTTGATCCCAGCAAAGATGGATTATTTCTTATGTGCCTGGAAGTCCTAGGCCCCAGCAGCACACTGATAGCATTGCCCTCCCACTCGCAGGGCTTAGACTCCAAGAATTTTTCCCTCTTGTTGCATCTGAGGATGCCCTACTTCCTCCCCGTCTTCTCAAAAGTTTCTTGATGGTGGAAAAAATAGCAGACTCCCTTTCTTTCCTGGTTCCCAGGGAAACTTTCCCCTTTCAACCTTCCCTCTTGTTATAGCTCAGGTGTTGCTGTCTTCCAAAGGTTTGAAAAGAACTTTATTTAATTTTTTACTAGACTAATCAGAATAACTATGAAAATTAAATTTGCTTTTAAAATTAAAAGCCCAGCTGAGTTTCATAACATGAAAACAGGCTAATCTTGATTGTAATCAAAACAAAGTGCATACTGGGAGAAATATGTTTGTGTTTTGTTGGCACAGAAGGTAACCTGGTAAGTGTAAGCAGGTCCCTAAAGACAGGCTGGGTTGAAATGAGGATTGTCTAGCTGGCTGCATACTTTTCCATGAACACAGGGTTCCTGTGGAGTCAGGTCTCTAACTTTGCATGGAAACCACTGATCAACTCATTGTTTACTTGATAATTTGTTCAAGTTCTCCAATTGTGCTACAAAATCTGGCCAACACTTCACAGTGGCAGAGCATTCTCTCCAGCTCCATGCCCTCAGCCACTGTTCCAGTTCACACTGTCTTTGCTCTTACCTGAGTCTCTACATTTCTTCCTCATTGTTTTTCTTCATTGTCCCCATGTGCATTATCACACTCTGACCAGTTAGGATGAAATTTTGAATGCAGATCTTATTGTGGTCCTCTCTTATAACTCAGCGGTGGTTCCTTGCTGACTTCAGAATGAGACCAGACTCCTAATCACAGGGCCAAGGTCCGTATGGCCTCTTTCTTTTTTATATTTTAAGCTTACCTCTTGAGGCCTTCCCTTCTGCAGCTCCCTGAATGCTCTTTGCTTCCTCTGCCTCTGTTCCCTCACTCACGTTGCTCCTTTGAAACCTAAAGAGAGAATCCTTTCCTCTCCTAACCTGCCTGAAGATTGCTTCTCATCTTTCAGGATTTACATTGGTAGTTATGACTTCCTGGATCATTCTCAACTTCTGGGAGCCATCTGCCCTATGTTCTGTGATCATTTGTTTATATTTGTGTGTATTAGTTTTTTATGAGCTGAATCTTAGGTTTTGTGTAGGGGAATGAAGAGAAATAAGCCTGGAAAGTCAGCTTAAGGTCTCAAATGCCAGACTAAAGGCATTTTTACTGCTCTCCCTGCAGTGGGGGGAATGGCAAGTGTTATTTGAACTTGGAAATGACATAATCCCAAAGGTACTTCACTTGGGATTGACATAGTCCAAAAGGCCCTCTGGAATACTAATTGGCCCATTGTGGCTGCATTAATGTGAGAGAGGGTGCAGGCAGGGAGGTTAGTTTGAAGATGATTGGTATCGTCTAGGCATGAGCTGATAGGAATCTAGTGTGCCAAAGTATCAGAAAAGATGGAAGACAAGGACTGTGAAGTTTGTCCTGATTGCCAGGCTACCTTTCATACTGACTTTGTTAAACACTTGGCGTATCTTGAACTACTTTATCAGAGGCTGTGTTTCTTGGCTGCTTCAGGGCTCTGCCAGGGTGAATCTGTGCTTCTGGCTTTCAAAAGCAGAGGCAGGAGCGAGGATTGAGCTGAGCTTTGCAGCAGAGAAGAATGAGGCCTGCCCTGAGGGTGGGTGACTCTGGCTTGAAGAGGAGCTCTTACCTTTTCTTTTTTCTGTGGAGGATAAGGAGAATTTTATGATCAGCTGGACTGCTTCACAAATTCATCTTACCGGACATGAGAACAATAGTCAAGCTTAGACTTCATGAGCAGACGTCAGCTGCCCAGATGTGAGTGCCAGGATCATACGAAACTTTGAAGTCATCTTCCCCAACTGAGTACTGTTTGGAAATCTACCTCAGTCTTGGTGGCTCTAAAACCTTGATGGTATATTTAACATGTGCCCAAGGGAAAGCAAGTGTGACTCAATGTTAGGGACTCTGATGTAGCCGCTGATGGATCATTTGATATCCTGGATCAATAAAAAAGCAAAACCGCTCAGGAGAAATGGCATACTGGCACCACTTCTGCTGAGATGTGAAGGGCAGCATGAAGGACCACTCACGCCTTGACCTTTCCCTTTTGCCCGGCTTGTGTTGCAAGGGCACCAACTTCATACAAGTGTATTGTGATAGTACATTGCCTGGGATTCCTTGCTGCTTCTATGACAATGAGCTGTAGGATCCTGCAAGAGCTCACCTGACACACAGGCACGTATTGCCTGGAAGTGTTAATTCAGCTCAGGATCATTCTGAAAGATGGTCTGTAGAGTAGGCCAGTTTCTGAAGGGGTACTGATCTCGAGGTTGTGCTCATGTATTGACCCTGTGTTCTTGACAGTTTTATGCTTTGATTAATTTCTCCTAGTCCTTGGAATTGCTTCTGTAATTAAACCACCAGTACGTGAGCTTGTGTCTCAGGTTCTTCTTCATGAAGGATGGGGAACCAGGTTAATCCCAGGACAAAGAGGGTTACTGTGTTTTGCAAATGGGTTTACTAGAGGTGCCAAGGAAACATCAGGACTGAGTCTGTCTATCCTTATGTGCTACATCAGAGGCTTGAGTATGTTTCCAAAGTGTTTTCACTATGTGTACAGAAGGACCTGTGCAAGAAAATATGCTTTCTATGACTTGGTGGACAAAGCAGTCAAACTGAAATATCACACTTGCCACAGTCCTTCCTAGAGACCAATCATGATACCATGCTTAACTCACAACCAGAATCAGTCATGAAGGTGAGAGATGGAGAAGCCATTGAGCTTTAGCTCACTGCTCGAAGGACTATTAAAAGGCTAGTTATTGTGTGTGATGTTTGTTCTCTCTGTACAATTGTCATATTATACTATGACCGACTCATCCTTAATAATGAATATATCCGCTTATAAAAAGACATCTGGATTTGTTGGAACATATTTTACTTTGGAAATTCTTTCAACGCCCTTTCCTTCCTCTTTTTCTCTTCTTTCTCATCCTTCCTCTGGCTAGGGGCTCAATTCACTGAGTATCTCTGGCCCTCTGACCCTATGTCATGGATTTGTGATATGAGACCCAATGCCTTATCACTTTCTACTACTCTCCCAGCACATGTACCTTATTCTCACTCCTTCCTGTCTTCTCTTTCCTGAGTATCCTTTACCCATTATCCATATATCAGTCTTCAATGGTGGAGACAAAAATTCTTATACCTTCTACTACCATGCAAGATACACATTTGTTACTTATATTTCCATCGTATTTCTGCATGTCAGCTAGGTGGCCCTATTTAAGAGGAAATTTTCCAAACAGACTCCAGCCAAAGAATGAAAAGGAACATAATTCTGCCTTGTTTAGAGCCAAGGTATCATCTTTGTGGCTATGCCTTTGGAGAAACTCACCTTTTATCTAGAGTGGACTGGCACCTTTAAGGGTCCCTCAGGTTTCTAATACGGGGATCGGTACCTAGGGGTGGTTATCCTTAGTAGATTGTAGAAAGAATCTAGTTCTGGCCTCCCATCTTCTGCTCTGGGCCTCATGTTCATCCTGTTGGGTGGTACTAGAATTCAGCCCCCAACCCTTATCCCTTACTTGGACAAAGAGTATGGCACTCCCACTATCAGAGACCCTTTCTTTCTGGGGTCATCTTTCTGCTTTGACCTCTGCCCCTCCCTGAAGACTGGATGAAGAAGCACATGGGGTGGGGCACTGGAAAGGAGAACTGAAAGGTCAGCAGATCTCACTGTTGTCTCCACTGCTACTCTCGGGGTACTTTTTAAAAATTTAATTTAATTTGATTTAATTTTAAAGAGAAAAGAACCAAAACAAAATAACAAAAACAAAACAAGACAAAAACAATCAAAATGATACAGAATTTCAAAACAAGATGATAGGAAATCAGCAGTGTTATATTGTATATTACATATTGTTATCTTCAAAGTAGTTGTTCAGATTACCAGCCATAGGCACGCAAAACTGATAAAAAAATTAAACATTAACTGTTCCTTTCCATAAACCAATAGAAATTAGTACAATTATCTTAGTTATGTTGTGTGTGTGTATTCCCCTTTCTTCTTTCTTTTCTCTTCTCCCTCACCCCCGTTGTTCTTTCCTTTTGAGCAGTTTCTTTCCCTTTCACAATATCTATTGTACCTTTCGGATTTTATTTACTCTTTCAATTTCTTACACCAGGGAGGCAAAATGATGTTTACACATGTGATTCTGATTTATTTCACTTATATGTGTGGTCTCTAGTTGCATCCTTTACCTATAAAAGCCTCAGGTTTATGTTTCTTTATAGCTGAGTAATACTCCATTGTATAAAAACACCACATCTTTTTTATTCATTCCTCAGCTGATGGGCATTTGGGTTGTTTCCAAGATTTAGCAATGACAAATTGCTCTGCTATAAACATGGGTGGACATATATCATTCTGGTATGATGTTTTCAGTTCTTCTGGAAAAAATATCCAGAAGGGGAATAGCTGGGTTGAATGGGAACTCTAATCTGAGTTTTTTGAGGATTCTCCTTACTGATTTGCACAGTGGTTGTACCAGTCTACATTTCCACCAACAGAGGAGAAGGATTCCTTTTTCCCCATAGCCTTACCAGCATTTGTCATTAGTTGATTTCTTGATGACAGACATTCTTTCTGGGGTGAGATGGAATCTCAGTGCTATGCTAATTCACATTTCTTGAATCACCAATAATATTGAAATTTTTTTCATATATTTATTTACCACTCGTATTTCTTCATCTGAGAAGTGTGTGTATTCATCTCAGTTGCCCATTTTTTGATTGGGTCTTTGAACTCTGAGGTCTGATTTTTTTTTTTTTTTTTTTTTTGTACTGGGAATTGAATTCAGGACCTTGTGCTTGTCAGGCAGATGCTTATGCCACTGAGCTATAACCCTGGCCCTGGGGTCTGATTTTTAAAAGTTCTTTATATGTTCTAGATAGAAGTCCTTTGTCTGAAGAATACTCAACTAAAATTTTTTTTCCCAATTCATGGGTTTTCTTTTTACTTTTTTTGGTGATTTGATATACAAAAATTTTCCAGTAAGGTGAGATTCTCGGGATACTTTTGAAAGCAGAGAGTCTCCTCAGATCTACTGAACTTTCTTTGATATAGGTGGACAGGACTTTTAGCTTAGAGGGGAACATATGTTTGGTCCACTTAGGAGAAACATCACACCGTAGGACAGAACATTTCCCTATCTGGGGAAAGCATGGACCTCAAATAATTGGGAAGAAGCCACAGTTCAAAGGCTGGACTACTTTTAGTAACAGCACAGCAGTTAACATGGGTCATTGGAGAAGACAGGTGACATCATTCATAGCTAAGCAAGAGAAGGTTTCACAATTAAGAAGTCCAGCTGGGTGTGGTGGTGCATGCCTACCATCCTAGAATGCTGGGAGGCTGAGGCAGAAAGAGTGCAAATTAAGCTAACCTTGGGCAACTTAGTGATTTAGGTAGTCTCTGTCTTAAAAAAGAAAAAAAAAAAAAAAAACCAAAACAGGGCTGGGAATGTAGTCCAGTAAGAAGACTCTGGGTTCAATTCCCAGGGACTAACCCAAGGCTTTGAAGAAGTAAGTCCTCCTCACTTAACGCCCAAGGGCAGTGCTTCTGGTACTGTTTTCTGTACAGTCACTTTCTGTTTTACGTATTTATTATTGTACAATGCTTACTGAATGTGGTACTTTCAGGAGGGCCAACCTCTTTCCTTTGACTCGTGCAAAAGTGGAGAAAGCAGCCCAGTAGAACTCAACTCAGCAGTTCTCTGTTGATCCCCAGTCATTCCTAGGTCCTGAATCCTGATCAGTTGCCTATGGCAACAGGCCTGCCCCGGTCACTGTAGGGTGGTTTGGAGGAAAATAAAGGATAGAGAAGGTGAACAGTGTGAGAAGAGCTTGCGTTACTCTGAGCCAAAATGAGAGGTTGGAACATTGGTTCTTAAAGTGTGGGCTCCAGGGCATCAGCACGAGCAACAGTGTTACCTGAGATCATGTTGTAAATGCAGTTTGGGTTCATCCCATAGCAGTTACTTCATCAGAAACTTGGAATGAGATCTACCAATCATGTCCCAGTATGTGCCCTAGGCATGGTAAAGTTGGAGAATCATGGAATTTGAGGGCCTAGAACAGTGATTTTCAAAACTGGCTGCCCCCCATAAATTACCTGCGGGACCTTTCAAGAATCCCATGCCAAAGTGGCATCCTAGAAGAGCTGAACAATTGAATTGAAATTTATGAGGATGAGATTGAGGCTTCAATATTTTCTGAAAGCTCCTTAAGTGATTTCAATGTGCAGCCAAAGTTGAAAATCCTGAGGCTATGAACTATAGAAGGGAAATATTAATGAGCTGAAAGTATCTACACCTCACCTCATGTTTCCCTCCTCCATGTCCTCTATCTTTCCAAATGTAGGCAGCAGACTGCTCAAAAGAACTTTAAAAATGGCACCACTGTTGAATGAGGCATTTCTTGTGCATATCTGTTTTAATATGTTAATCACCTGCCTTGTTTCCTCTTTTCCTGGCTCGGTGATGGGATGGTTCCAGCACTTCTCTGTACCCGGTTTGGGCAAGTCCTTGGAAGCTGAGTGGATGCTGCAGGGCCTTGTGGAGATGCTTCCAAACTAAGGAATCCTCCAAATCTTCTCTGAGGGAGCTTGAAAGTCCTTTGAAAATACGTCTGACTTTTATCTGAGATAGTCCTGGGAATTACCTCATAAAATTATAGTAATTTCAAAATTACTAAGAATATCACTGCATTATTTGGCCTTCTTTTGAATCCTTCTCAATTCTGTAACTGTGTCTATAGGCAAAGAGACAGGGAGAATTAAAAAAAATTTTTTTCCCCCTAAATTTGAAAATGCCTACATCATGCACACTTTCTAAAGGGACATTCAAATCCCTGGGCAGCTTTCAAAACCATAGTCTGTGAGTGCAAGAAGGCAGCTTGAGAACATCCTTTCCAACCCCCTTGTTTTAAGGTACTGGTAACCAAGGCTGAGGGAGGGCTGATACTAGCCCCAAATCGCACAGAGAATTAGCAGCAGAGCCAATACCAGAAACCAGACCTCCTAACACCCACTCAGGTGCCCCACCCTGCAATCCATTCCACTGCTTAGTTTGGAAATTTTTTGCCAATACGGACTTTATTCCATCTTCCTCTCCCCCAAGGATTTTTATTAAGGAAATACCTATTTTATTTTTAAGTGGCTGATAGCCCTCATCAATTAGGTAATTGAGATAGTTCTGAGAACACATTAAGTCATTTTTATATATGCTAGAAAATGAGTCAGTGAAAGTATAATATGGGATAATGAGATGTCAGAAGGCTCGGAAATGAGAGAATTGGAGCATAACCATAGAGGTTCTGAAACAGGCGTTGGAATTTTCCAGGATTTTTGGAGCATTTTCATTTGCTTATCTTTTATTGGTTGTATAATAATTGACACGTAAAACTCACAGAGCCACATTTTTCCATTTTGAACCCATGATTCAGAACACTGAAGATCTTTTTAGAGGATTTTAACCATTTACCACGCCTCTAATGGGAAAAAAAGATTCAAAAATTCCTTTATTTACTTTTTCACATGTTTTATATTTTCTAGGTTCCTCAGTGGCAGCTGTAAAAAGGGCTTTTCATGTGATCATTTCATTCAGTAATTTGTCTAAACCGAGGCCTTTTCCCTTTTTTCTAATGCCTGCCCAGCTGTCACTGTTGCCTGCTAAAGTGATTTTTCTCTATTATGTTGTCACTTTACACTCCCAGAGGGTCCAATCCTGCAGGCCTTACATGCATGGAACTCACATTAAAGTCATTGGAAGCTTTAACGTGGAAGAATGTGGGTTTGAGGCCCAGCAAGAGGGCCTGACTGTTTTGAAACTTATAGCTTGGAGGGCCGACCCGGGTTGCAGTCAGGATGCTGGGATCCTGTCTTATCTCTGATCTCCCAAGGGACCTTGCAGTGGGGTTGTGGCCAATGAACTAGGGACTCTGTAAGCAGACCTGGCATCCCTCCAAAGGGTAAGCTTCCTAGAATTTCATATTCCATAGTGTGTGCCCTCCCTGTGGCACTTCTATTCGTAGTTGGCATCAAAAGCAGGAAAATGAAGGACCATGAGGGAGGTCAGAGCAAACTATGAGATTTAGTGGTGTTTTCTGAGGAAAGGGGGGCCCAGTTGGAAACTGATTCGACAAATAACAAGGACACCGAGTGTACTTAGAAAAGTACTGTATACCCTAGTTTTGGGGAGGGGGACTCGTGTCAAAGTGGAGTTTTCTTCTGATAGCTTGGTTCTGCTTGCTCACACATGGCTTTGAGTTGGGGGTATATCTGATCTCCTGTGAAGAAATCAAGACCAAGTGGTTCTTGGGCCCCAAATGTTGGCTTTTATCTTTTTTTCCCCTGAGTCTTACTCCTCAGGAAGAATGACCCCCCCCCCCCCCCGAGCATTCCAGTTCTTTTTAAATTTTGGCTTCCTTAGAACTCTCAGAGTGGACATGATGGGTAGCCACGGGTGGAGGTGTTTCATCTTACCAGCTTGGGGACCTGGCAGAGTAGCGTCCCTTGCCAGTGCCCCTGGATGGGAGTTTTTATTGGGATGTTGAGTGCTAGGATGCAAAGGAGGAGGGAGGACAATTCTCATCAAAACGGAGCTGTTAGCAATGGGAAGATGAGTTATCTGTCTGTCCAGGCAAAGTTTAGGGCTGAAAGAATTGAGTTCCTAAAACTATCTTTGCTTGTTTGATCAATCTTATATTCTTATGTCTAACGGACTGAGCAACTTTACTGAAGATAACAGTATGTAATTTAGCAGCTATTGCAAATTTCTATCATTTTGTCTTGAGGTCATGTATCTTTTTCTGTTTTGATTTTGCCTTCATTGTCGTTTTGTCAGTTTTTCAATGTTTAAAATGAAAAAAAAGCCTTTGAAAGACTTGGGGGTAAACACAGGGTCCGTTTAAAGCCCAAATAACAGCAGAACACAGAATTTGGGATGGGACCCCTTCCTCTCTCACAGAGCTCCGATAGCTCTGGTACTGAGAGTGCTCAGAGGGTACCAGCAAAAAAGACTGAACCCAACAGAACCTCACTGAGGGTAATGACTATCCAAGCTTAGGTCTGGACTCTGCCCAGGAAGCTACAGGGAAAGAAGCTCAACAAACTGGTTCAGGGACACTGGGGACACCCCAGGATCTCCCTAAAACAACAAAGGAAGACTTTCAGGGCAGGCTGCCATGCTGTGAGAGGAGACATGGGCTCCGAGCCCCACAGATTTGGACATTAATACAAAAGCAGGCAGTGTTCGCACTCAGGCTCCTTCTGAAGGGCTGCAGGGATAAGACTTGAGAAAGATGGAGAGACCTGGAGGCCGCCGGAGGGAAGATCCAGATGTGGCTGAGGACCTCCCCACAACTCCCGCAACCCTCTCCTCAGGCTGCTTTGTGCGGCCAGTCCTGGCATGAAGCTGGGCTCCCATGTATACATTCTCGAAGCCAAACACCTTCCCAGAGGGAAAATTCCTGTTGGTTTAAATATTTATCCATGTTTCCGGAGCTATTGACCCTGAACTTCCTGTTCCCAAAGGATCTATATCAATCTAGGGTTTGTTTACATGCTGGTTTATTATAGGTATTTTATTGCAGACTGTCCAGTGACATCATGGGACAAATACTACCAATGCCTCTAGGTACACATGCCACATCAGACAAGCCACAGGATCATTTTTGACACCTTTTAATATTTCTTTGTCTAAAGCATAAAAAAAAATGACGTCCAATGGAGGCAAGAACATTGGTTTTGAAGGCAGAAAAACTCGGCTGCCATTTCGAGTGTCAGGCTTTGGGACAAGTCACTTGAATAGTGAAACTCAGGCTCGTCCATCTACCTCCCAGACTTTGTGTGAGTGTCAGATGCTTTACAGATGTATTACATATGCAAACATCAATAACAGGCATGAGCATAATACACAGTATATATCTCTGTATGCATACGTACATTACATACATATATATGGGATACAGACTAACATTAAAACCTTACTTATATGAATGCTGGAAATGAAAGCATTGAACGGCATGTATATTTAGGGTTATTGTTTTTGAGCTACTGCATTGTGCTCCTCACAATCCCTGTCAGGTGTTAGTTCTGTTGACGCTTGTTTCTAATGATTGAATTTTAAACAAGAAGCACTGTGATATAATAGCCAAGTTGTTTTAAATAGACTGTCCCTTTTCCTCTTGGGGAAAATGAAAGTAACAACAGAAAACATCTTGTGTGCTCCTCTGTTTCCAGCTGCAATTTACTGTGTAGGCGCAGGAGCAAAGAGAAAGGAAAGTCGATCAGCTAGCTGTAAAGGGAACGGTGACCTTCATTCATTTTTACTCTCTCTCTTTTTGTGTGACTGAGAAACAATAATAATAAATTCTCTTCCCCTGCTTACTTCAAGACAGAGAGATTTTAAGTGTGGTTTATGACTTCAGCTTGTCTTGGGTCAATCTGCTCTACTAGTAATGATGAACTAACCCTTGATGCCCATTAGCATAAGTGAATGCTACTTTGTTAATTCTGATGGGGCCTAATCAGGGCCAATTCTCCCTTTGGCACTGCAATTTGGAGGGTGCAGCCAGGTGCTCTCCCAGATGTGAAAGGGAGAGAGAGCTGCTTCCCACCCCCAGTCTTCAGCTGCAGACTGGTTCATGCCTGACTGAGAACCACTCAAGTGTTCCCTGAGCCACGCACCCTGCTGCATCTAATAAAATCTCTCTCTCCCAGTCCTGTTCTAGGAAAACAGTCACAAGGGTGAGCTGGGAGAGCTTAGTGCAGAAGCCATGTGTAGAAGAGGCTGGTGATTGTGTCCTTGTAGCTGCCAAGACAGAGCAACTCTTGCAGCCTGGGCCATCACCATTAACAAAACTCCTGCATGAATGGTCAGTGGTTTAATGCTCTTTCTCTACAGAAAGGCTCCTTGCACTGTGTAGGTGGCTCCTTTGTTGGTGGTGGGTGGGCCCTGCAGGCATGTCTGTGTGTGTTGGATGGAGAGAGGAAGAAAGGGAAGCAAAGACTCCAGATGCTAAGCCATGACAAGATCAGTGATAGCAAGCAGGGGAAGACCTTATGGAGATGGGAAGGGGACTTGGGGATGGGGAGAGATGTGAGGGAATGGTGAGAAGGGAAGAAAGAAGGGTCAAGATGTGATATGTATAAGTACCAGTTTCCCACAATGAAAGTATGTATTATGTGTTGCAAACATACACTAATAAAAATGTCTTAAAAACTTCTATAACAGAAGAAATCACTCTTCATTTGTACTTAGCTCTGTAGGGCCCAAAGTGGGGTGGGGAAACAATGTCTAACCTGTGATTCAACTCCACCTGGAGTGTCCCGGAAATGACTTAATCTTTTGTGTCTCAGAGTCTTGATCTTCAGAAAGGAAGGTGAGGATTGTCCTACCTCCTTTCCAGAATTGTTTGAAGCTTCCAATGACTGGTATCCTTTGTAGAGAATTGGTCCATAGTTTATAAAACATACCTAAATATCCAGACTAGTATTTCTCAAAGTGTGGGCTGCACATCACCTGGGGATTAATTCTGTGGTCAGAATTAGCCCCAGGTTTCCTTTAGACACCTCTTTTAGGAATCTCCAAGTTTGAGTGCGGGACCCAAGGGAAGCCAAAAGATGTTCTGTCCCAGGAATTTGTATGAGTTTATGAGTCACCTGAGGACTAGCAGCAACAAGCCGCTGCTGAGGAACCGTCCCACAAGAGACTGCCCTCCGGGTCCTTTGCTGGTCTGAAGAGCTGCTCTGTTCTGTTCTTCCTGAGGTCTGGGGTTCCATCATCCGTTAGTTCCATAAATCACTCAATATTCTTCCAGTAAATTCCCCTTTTGGCTTCAGCTAGCTCAACATCCCAACTGCTAGAACTTCCAAGTTTGTCAGCTAGAAAATTTGTAGGAAACTTGGCCGGCGTGGTCAAGTCTCCCCTGTAATAATGGGTTTGATCTTACCTTGGGTTGAACAGAACTCATGCTTCCCACTTTGAGAAAAGGAGAAAGGACCTAGTGAAGGCCTTCTTGGGAATATTTGGAAATAGCCATGTCACAGTGGAGCAGCCCCTGGAGCATTTGCACTGGCAGTACAGGAAGGAGTTGTTATCACAGGTTCTAGAACTAGTTTACCTGGCCTGATTTGTTATCTCTGCTGCTTACTAGTTTTGTAGCCTCTGAGGTCACTCTGTGACTCAGTTTCTTTTTCTTCTCTATGATGGGGATAGTTATGATATGACTCCAGCTGTTAAATAGATGCGATGAGTTAAGATACATACTGTGCTCAAAATGGTCCTTGGCACACACGTGCTCAAGGAAAATGAGCTACTATTATCATCCTGATGCTGAATACCATTTTGTTATAACCAAGACAGCAGACCCATAGGAGAAATCCAAAGCCAGTTTACTGGAAAATAATGACATTTAAAAAACCAATAAATAAAAAGAATGAACTGCTTTTGGGGTATTCACTAAAAGGACGTGTTAGTGGTAGAGTTCTCTGCTGGGGTAAAGACTTCTTCCTAAGGTTGACCCCAAACTAGGCTGTGCTGCCCACTGCAGGAGAGATTGCTAGCCGGGATTTCCCCTAGCTGTCAGACTAGTAACTACCATGGAGCTAATATGGCCAAGTACAAGATTGCTTCATGAAACATTTTTTGTACACTTCATATCTTAGATAAGTTGCATGGTCACTGTAAAATTGAAAATAAGCCATAGAGCTTCCCCATGTAACCCTGACTTCACACAAACATAGCCCCCCCACTATCACATCCCCCATTGGAGTGGTATATTTGTAATATATGTCTACCATTATAATACCATACACAATGCCCTAGAATTGTGACACTCTTATGGACCTGGGATCTGGGGAGCAGGCTTTGAACACACAAGTCTTTTTTCTTTCTGAGAGAAAAGGGCAGGCACTAAGGGTTTCAGGACCCCTTGGAGGACACATGGAAAGATGACACGCTGAATGTACGTACCACAGCATCTATGTAAAATATGTCTATTTGCCCAGAGATGAAAAACTACTCACCTTGGTGAAATAGGCGTGATATTCATTTGGAGGCTTGCTTCTAAGAAAGATAAATCCTGCTGTCACTGCACAAAGAGATAAGAAAGACTGGATGACAGTTTTTCATTGATAAAAGATTCTGTCTGTATTTTAAAAGAATTTACTTTCTTCCTCTCTACTGATACCCACATGAGTTAAGGCACAGATACACTATCTTTCATGTTTTTGTCAGAATGTGTTATTATGATGGTGGCACTGCCTCAATTGCTTCATTTAGTGGCATGCAACCTGCACACAGACTGGGGGACCCAAAGAGAGTTCTGCTTCCAGTTAAAAAGCAAGACCTCTAAGCAGTCCTGGCTGGAAAGGAAATTAACAGAGTTAATCTGAAGTGGGCAAGGGTAGCTGTGTGTAAAAGTCTGTCTAATAATCTTCCCTACTGAAAAATTTAAAATTTTGTTGCTTATTATGGGGAGACACGATGGCAAAATAATTAATGTAAGATAAGCAAGAGGCCAATTAATTGCTGCATGAAGTCATGTTGCAGTAAGTTTAAAAGAAGAGAATCAGAGAGTAGTTACACATTTGTCCACATCCTTTCTATAGAGAATGGCATGAGGATGAAAGGTCTGTTCCTCTTGGCAGATCCAAACCTGGGTGAGCAGGTAGAATCCTTCTAGATGTTCTTCATTTGGTTTCCCAGATAGGTTTATCTACGGGGAAGACACTGGGCAAGAATATTCCAGTCTGATTCTCACTTTTATGAACTCTTGGCTAATTCTCATAATAATATGAAAAGAGAAGCCCTGCACTCCTCTAAATGCCATTTTAAAGGGTCAGAAACTAAAACCTTGATGATATTAATTTACAAGTATCCCAGATACAGATGCTGTTTTTGTCACCTCCATATCTTGACACCTGAATCATGGCAGCTCAGCCCAGGGTGGAGAAGAGCTGGGCTCTGGGACCAGATCTTGAATTCTAGGCTCCATCACTGATTACCTGGGAGGCTTAGGGAGATACTCGTGGGAGAGTTTGTCACCAAAATAGAGCCGTCGCAGTTTTTCTGCTCCTACCTTCTCTTTCAGAATCTTGTCAATACTTGTTAAGAGGAAGGGTCTGTTTTCCCTCCTCCAGAACATGGACTGACTCCGTGACAACAGTGTGGCACATGTGGTGTTGTATGGCTTCTGAGGGTGGCTGTGAAGATGATACAGGTTGAATCAGGTTCTGTCTCCCTGGGGACTTCGTCCTTTGAAACCCAGCCGCCATGATGTGAGGAAGCCCCACAAACATCTATTGCGCCTTTCAGCTGACAGCCAAGTTTAATCACTAGACTTACAAATAACAGGACTTTTGGTGGTTCCAGCTCCAACTATGGAGTCTTCTAGTAGAAATTCTAGACACTGTGGAGCTGGGAAAAACTATCATTTCCTCCACCCAAATCTCTGGACCACAGAATCCATAGGCCAGTAAATTGCTTCTTTAAATCACAATTTGGGGATAATTTTTTATACTGCAATGATAACGGGAACTGTTCTTTACCCTTTGGTATCTTAGTTTCTTACCTGCAAGATGGGAAGAGCAGCAATCTCTAACTCACGGGTGGTTGTGAGGGTTTAGTGTGTGCAAATTACTTGGCATACTTCCTGTAAAATAATAGCTCATATTTACATAGTGCTTATTATAGGTCAAGTATTACCCTAAGAACTTTACACATATTAACTTTAAATCATTGCAACAGCCTAATGATGTGGGTACTACTTTGAAGATTTTTTTAATAGAGATGAAACAGGCATCGCATAAAGTGAACAGTTAAGTGGCATTTAGCACCTTCACAATGCTGTGAAACAACCACCTGTATGGAGTTCCAAAACACTTTTATCGCACCAAAAGAGCACATGCATGCCACATTTAAACTTCCCCTATAAATGAAGGAACTTGGGCAAGGAGAAGCTATACATGTGGTCAGGCAGACAGCAAAGTTGAACTCTAGGGGTGGTGGTCTTCGCTGCTTGTCTGCACTGCCTGTAACTTATGAGTGGAACCACTTGAATAACATAAGTTGCACAAATCCACATAGCCAGCAAATGGTAGAGCCCAAGTCGCTCTGTTCCTGAAGCTTGTGTTTTTGTGTAGAGATAAATCTTACACTGTGGTTGTTAATCAAGTTTAGTTGAAAGTGCAGCTCTATGGTCATGATTAGTCAATACTCAGAGTCCATGATCATCTCATAAACCCTGCCAAAAGTGAGGCCCTTACACTTCTCTATTACTCTATAAGGCATGGACAAACTCTTACTGATGCAGTTAGCTCTGCTAAACACCTTAATTGTCACATTGATCTGTCTGGCAGGAAAGCATAGGTGCCCATCCTGCAGTGAAATGGCTGCTTGGCAGAACCAAGAATTTCTCTTCTACAGGTCTCATTCTTCTACCCTGTTGTCCACCAGATATTCATGTAATGGCTTTAGCTCGAGCTATCCAATCTTAAGCTTCCTAACCCACAGTTAGTTTTCTGCAGCTGCAAATACTCTGCCTGTGGAGAGATTTATACTCCTTGGCCCTGGAAATGGAAATGTGTGCTACCCTCATAAGAATTCAGTTTTATGCCCTCCAGACTCAGTGTAGACTGGATTGATCATTTTGCTTTTTGTTCATTGTGCCATACAATAATAGCCATGCTACTGCTCCAACATTCGACTGCCTTGACATTTCTTTTGCCAGATTAATCCATCTGCTGCCATGAATGGATGCCTTCTGCCATGTGCCACCCTGCCTTGGAGCCAGCCAAGTTTGGACTGAAACCTCCACAGACTGTGAGCTAAATAAACCTTTTCTTCCTTAATTTTGGGCATCAGGTATTTTGTCCCAGCAATGAGAGAAAAGTAAGCAAGACAGAATTTGGTACTGGAAGTGGGGTCATTGCTGTGACTGTACCTGACCATGTGGTTGAACAGCCTTTGGAAATGGCTTGTGGGAAGTGTTTGGAAAGGTTTGGAGATGTCACCTGAAAGAGTAGAGCTTGAACGCCTTTGGCTGTTCTGTATGGAAGATTCTGGTCAAAGCTCAGAAGACCAGAAGGCTGATAGAAATCTTTCTGGTAAACAGTGGGTTTGAGGTTTCTGCTGGGAAAAAGGACTGCACTGGGTGCTGGCCTCCAGAAGATGTACATTGAGGCTTGGCAGAAAGTTTGTCTGCATTTTGCTTGTGTCTAGAGACTTTGCCTAAAACTGAGATTAAGGGCAGTGGACTGATTCATCTGGCAAAAGAAATTTCCAGGCAGTCAAATGTTGGGACAGTGGCATGGCTATTGTTGGGGGCTTTTAGCCAGATTTATGTTGAGAATCAAAAGCAAAGAGCCCAGCAGGATGATTTGAAATGTTGTGAGTTTGGGAAGAAAGGAAGTTCCAGTAAAGCTGTGAACTGCAAAGATAGAGCTGAGGATGTCTGCATTGCTGAGAAGGAACAAGAGTATGAAAAAAGATGACCTGAGGGCACCACAAGAAGCAGCAAGTCTCCACCCTTTGCAGCCTCAAAACTGCAAAGGTGAAAGACTTTGCTTTGAGAAGAAAGCCATAGAGTGCCATGTTCCAGAATGGTGGCAGTGGCCACACCAGGTTTCAGAATGGTGGCAGCATAGAGAATTTTCTCCTCAGAATTGTATTCAGTGTGCCCAGTGATCCAGGTACCCAGCTCCTATGACCAAAAGAGAGGAAAGCTTGGCT
Organism: Dinomys branickii; assembly: GCA_004027595.1. NCBI lineage: Eukaryota > Metazoa > Chordata > Mammalia > Rodentia > Dinomyidae > Dinomys > Dinomys branickii. Next base: position 60,146 of record PVLD010000708.1, read on the forward strand.
ACTGCTCCAGGTGGCAGCAGACCTTGGCATCATCCTTGGGGTGCTGGTTTTAGGCGCATACAGAATGCAAGAGTTCTGAGGTTAAAAAGGCTTCCACCTTGATTTCAGAAGGCCTGGGAGGCCAGACAGTGTACCCCTGAGAGGGCAGTGTGTGCAGCTGTGAATGTCGAGCAAAAGGTGCCCTGGAGACTTCAGAAGTTTGGAAAAGCCAGGGACATGGATTGTCTCAGGAAAGTTACAACGAGGGAGCAAAGTGGGCAGAAGAGAGAAGCCATGGGAACTGTAATCACCAGAAGTGCCATAGGAGTGGACTCAGGCAAGCCCTTTAGAGCTCATAATGTGCCAGAGATTGCTTCAGATGCTGGGTATGGAGCTACAGGATATGTTAGCCCTGCTGGATGTTGGACTTGCTTTGGTCCCAATGTTTTGAATCCTTCTGTTTGTACCTCTTGGAATGGTAATGTTTATTTTGTACTATCGAATGTTGGAAGTGTTTAACTTTTCATTTGTATGGGGGCTTGCAGCTGAGAGTTTGCCTTACATCTGGGAAGAGACTTGGTACTTGGACTTTTCAGCAGTACTGAAACTGTTAGGACTTTGACAACACTTGCAGATGGACTAAATGCTGTTTATATAAAGGGATGTGCATGAGTCTTTGAGGGGCCAGTGGTGGAATGTTATGGTTTGTGTCTGCATGTCTCCCCAAATTCTCATACAGTCATGAGGTGGGCTTCTAGGATTTGTGATTGATCTATGGTCCAATGCTAGGATTGTGGGTGTGAGTGCATACAGTGTAAGGGAGGGAAAGAGGCTGCTTGCCACTGCTCCTCCCTTTTGCTCTTGTTGCTTTTGTTGTCTTCCACCACCATGAACAGTTGCCCTCTGCCATGTGCCACCCTGCCTTGAAACCAGCTGAATATGGACTGAAACCTCCACAGACTGTGAGCTAAATAAATCTTTTCTTCTTTAATTTTGGGCATCAGGTATTTTGTCTCAGAAACTAGAGAAAAGTAACCAAGACAAACATCTATTCCACGTGTGATGGGGAAAAGATGTCTGGGCCCTACAGGCAGGCGCTCAGTGTGCTAAGGGTCCCCATGATGCACGTTCTGCAGGGAGATGCCACTACACATCCATTACCAGCAAAGCTCATACTCTAAGTTGTCTCACTTCCTGTAGCTCTGCACTCTCTGACAGTATTTTGGCAAAGAGGAAGGAACAGAGATTCAGAGATTCTGTACTCAGATCCTGGTTTTAGTTCTGGCTATGTCATTTATTAGTTGTACTATTAGATCACTTCCTGGGTTTCAGTTTCCTCATATGTGTCATGGTGCTAATAATACCTGTTATGGCTTTTTTTTTTTTTTCAAACAGATGCATAGAATGTCTGTAATGTGCGTTGCGCGCAGTATGCAATGTGGGTCAGCTAGGCGTGCTGGTGCAGGAGGGGAAACTACCTGACCATGAACCCAGCAAATGAAGTAGGCCACACACCAAACTTTAACCTTGGCCTTGGCAGAGTCCTGCTTTAACCAACGGAGCCAGGAAGGTACTCACAGTGCTGAGCTTTTGCAAACATTTGATTCAAAGATTTAAATGAACAGCAATGTTTTATTCTGCTGGCAATTAGCAATTCTTCAGTCACTTTGTAAATCCGTTTTGTGTGTCCCATTTTGAGACAACGCTGGCATTATAAGGCTTAATTTTGGCAGGTAACCGTTGCAGTCACCCAGTGGAGCTGCAAGCTAGTAATGGAAAAGTGTTTCATTTTAACTATGAAATTTAACACAAAGAATACAGCTGCTCAACCGGGTAGTGACAGTGTATGTTAATTTGATTTATATACATGCAGTGTACCATGCCTAATGTTGAATGCTGGAGGACTCCAGCAAGCCTGATACTAGCATTGTAATGAGAGACGACCATTATGGGCTGACTTCACGTGTGTGAGCACACCTTCTTGGAGCAAATAAAGCTGCAAGAGTCAGTCTACAGGAGGAATAAGGAGTGGTTCTCTTTTGTAGACAGCGGAGGGCTCGGTTTTCCCAAATGAAGATGGCTTTTTTGATGGTAACCTTTGGGGTTCTTACAATGTAACCACTCCAGGTCCAGGTCCAGGATCAGGCTCTCAATTAAGAGTCTGTGGAGTGGGAAATGGTTCAGGCATCCCACCTGGCACCTGGCATGTCCTGCTTGGAGAGCAAACTTGTTTCCTGCGAAGGCAAAAAGGAGGTATGTTCCCTGCACGTGGGCAGTCAGGAATCCCTGGGAACAAACTCTGATTTAAACAGATAGCAGTGTGCAAAGCACATAGGAATAAACACGTGTGTGTGCCTCTGTAGCGTGTGTGAGGATGTGTGGTATGTGTATCATGTGTGTATGGTGTACGTGTTGTATGTGTGTATATGGTGTTACATTGTGTGTATATGTATGGTGTGTGTTGTGTGCATTGTGTGTTCCTGTTGGGTGCATACGTGTGAACTCACACTTACATTGGGCCCCCACACTGTGTAAGGACCACGTTAGCCTTGGACACTGTGGTACACAACTAGAGCGCTTTCTTTTCTCACTTTTCTACATTACAGCAAAAATTGTCTGTTAGCAGATAGGAAATACTGAAAGCGGACAGAAAAATATCACCCATAACATTAAAACCCATACATTAGGGTGTCAGCTACTTTGAGACCTTCTCCTCTAGTGCTTATCCATGTACACATGAGAGGACATTTGTACTTATCAGTGGATGCTGCATCTTGTGATTACTTCCCACATTTGATTGCTATTCAATCTTCATAACAGTCATGCTTAATGGCTGCATAATATTCCACCCAGCGCTACACCATCACTTAGATACACATTGTTCTAGTTAAGTGGCTTTCAAGCTTTCAGTGTGACAAATAGCACCATTCTGAATATTCCATCAGGCCTGGCCCTGATTGCCTTCTTTAACTCTGAGCTCAGCACAAGCAACAGCAGTGGTGGCTGGGGCTGCCTGTCTTTCGGTGCTGCCAGGCCTTTGCAGGGCTGAGGGCCTAGTCATAACATCCACTACCTCTGCCTGTTTGTTTCAGTTCAGCACGGGGATGGGAACCCAGCTGCAGACACCTCCAGTCCACTCTTTACCCCCTTCTCCTGGGCGCTGCCTGTGCCTGCTTCTCCCATAGCTCTGTGCCACTTGCTACTGGGCTTTTTGTCCTTGTCATTAGTCTTTCTGATGATCCTTGACCCCGGGCTTGTTCCTCATCACCTGGTATCCCCTGTGCTCACTCCTGACTTCTGTGTCCCGTGGCTGTTGATATCGGAAGCTTTTTAATTGTGTGGGATCACATTTTTTCATCACCTGTCATGAGTAGGCACCATGCTGCTGACTGTTTGTGACTTCTGTCTTCGGGAGTTTACGATGTAGCCTCTAGGAGTCACCTGGAGGCAGTGCTGGTCAGGGGGCCTGTTGGTTTAGAAAAACAGAAGAGGAGAGAAGACTAATCACAAGTTGCACAAGGCTAGCATCTCAGCTCTGTCTTGCATCACCTTGGACCAATGACGACCTTGAGAACTTACTGGCTACTGCTTCCAGACTTCACTTTTCCTCCCAAATCTCATACAGCTTCACGTTGGAGCAACTTTCACCCAGGACTGCAGAGGGAAGGAGAGTCTAGGCAATACCGTTCCCAGAGTAACCACGCTGACAGTGTGGGATAATCCAGCACAACAGGTGTTTAACTCTGAGGAATGGGTGAGAGGCTGGAGGTCAAGGTCTTCTTGGGTGCTCTGTTCTGTACATGAGAACACCAATGTCAGCTTTTGCAACAGAAAAGCACACACAAAGTGCTTGTGTTAGAAAAGCAAAGCAAGAAGGAAACAAAGACTCTGGGACCTTTCTGCGAACCCCTAGTGGGCGCCCTGATGTCTTTCCATGCGATTTCTACTCTCTGCCTTCCTGTTGGGATTCTTCCCCCATGGGATTGCTATCAGTTTTATTTCTTAAAATCAACAGAAAGGTGCATCTGTGTGCAAGTGCATGTGTTTGTATGTGCACGTACGTGCATGTCTCTATGCCCACGTGTGTGACTCCCTCCTGTCTGATTTATTCTTAGCTCTTTTCCCTTTAATGATGGTCCCTTAACCTATGCCAAAGACACCCAGGGGAGAGGAGAGCCCTGAAGGAGGGCTTGGTGAGAGACCAATGGAAACATAAGCTCTCCAGGAGATAAAACTCATGCAGCACGGGGGGGTTTTGTTCCATTAATTTTTAGTGGGAGAGGCACATCTCCCGCTGTTTTAGACTGCCTCTCCCTCAGGCACAAAGTCGACTTCCTGTTCTCCTGCTAGCATCTCTTTGCTAGGGAGATAATTAGAGAAAGAAGAGACAGGTTGAGATAGTCGAATCCAATATGGAAACAAGACTCTCGCTTGCTTCTGGAGGGTCGAGGGCATCGGGACAAAAGGAAAGGAGCCGGGGGAGTGAGCAGCAGGAACCATGAGAGTGAGCAGCGTTCCCCTTCATAAAGGTGAATTTGGTGTTGAGATATTCTGGTTTTCTTGAACTGGAACTTCCCGCTCTGGTTTTTAATCTGAGCAAATATCTACTAAAGAGCAGAGGAAGTCTCCTGAGATGAATATGCTCCTTCCTTAGTGGATGGCCAAGCATCCGGTTTTAGTGACTTCCTTATTGCTAGGACACAACACTGACACTCACAACCTAAAGGAAGGAAGGGAGCTTTATTTCAGCACACATTTCAGTCCATAGTTTGTTGGCTCCAAGGCAGGAAGCCATGGCAGAGGGGCCCCATGGGGCGAAGGCTGCTCACACGCTGGCAGCCGGGAAGCAGACGGTGAAGGGAGAAGCCGGGAAGGCAGATGCACCCTCCAAGTCACGCTCCCAGTGACCTGCATCTCCCGGCCAGACCCTACCTTGTAACCGAGTAACACCCCCTTCTCCCATCCTCTTCCCAAAGCCCTCTTTATAACTGCGTGAGGCTCCTGGGGCCATCTAGGTGTAAGCTGTCACAGCTCCCACGCGCAGGACGCTTCTCCATCCTCTGCGGGCAGTGTTGGAGGGGTGAGGGGCACAGAGAACATGTGAGAGACCTGGAGAATCCTCTAATTGAAAGCAGAACAAGGACACAGACTGCTGGCTCCTTTGTCCCTTACAAATTAATCCTCTCCAAGGTCACCCCTGGAGCATTTAGTGGAACTCTCTCCCAGCATCTTGGTTCCTTTCTCACGGTAGCGTGGCCCCTGAAAGTTCCCCAACTCTGTGTGTCTTTACAAAGTAGGATTAAAAAATATAGTGAATGCTGATCCTGAGTGCCATCTAACAAAAGTGGTCTCGTAAAGATCACTATCCATCTTATTCACCAGCTCTGGCACCATGCAACCTCCTCAAAATCAAAATGAACCTAAAAGGTAAATGTTTTAAATTGATTTGGGACATCGAGGCAGTCACACCAGCACAACTGAAGACACTCAAGAAAGAAGACTTCCAGAAGTGCTTCGGACGGGGCAAGAACGATGGGATAAATGTGCTCAGAGAGAGAGAGGAGGTGTGTTTTTACGGGCTTTCATGGCAATGTTTTTTTTATTGTAATAATTTTTGAAAATTTGAACATTCACTATATTTTTCAATCACTCTTTCTACTTCAAATTTTTTATAACACTAACCAGAGGCCCTTCTAATCAGGTTCTCACTAAGATGAAAGAGCCTGGTATTTCAGAATTGTCTCAAATTCTTGCAGTGCAATCCCTGCACTATTGACTCAGGGATGTAGTACTGTATTAACAACAGTAACAGTAACAGAGAAGCACAAGGATTTGTTTCCTAGCCACTGTATGGCATTATATAGATGTCACGGGCCTTGCATTTGAGCATCATAACGATGCTTTGAAACAGGCAACACAGACAATATTGCTCCCATTTTGCGAATGGGTAAGCGGCTTCAGAAAGCTTAAGTGATGTGTTAGAGGCCATACGGCTAGTAGGTGATGTAGTTGAGTTCCTAACCAGGTATTCTTTGTCGGTCTGTTCTTTCTTCACTATCACAAGGAATTCTCCCCACATACAAGCTGACTTTGGGATTCACATAGAGGAAGTTCAAGGCAGAATCTTGGGAAGAGGCAGAGACTAGAAACAAAGGGTTTTCAGGTTTAGTTTGTGCCGTGGAGTCACGTAAGGGCAAAGCGTCAGCTGGAGCTTTCAAAATCCAGATGTGGGATTTCCCAGTAAGTAGGGTGGAGCTGCCTGTGGAGGTTTTGTTTTTTATTTCTTGTTTATTTGTTCATAATTGCCCTCTCAGCACCGATCCATGCAGAGAGGTGGGCTGAAGTGTCTCTGCTGGGGGTGGGCAATTCTACTTTCAACCAGTCTAGTTTGTCTGGGAGACTTTTATAGGGACACTTTTTAAAGCAGTGATTTTTTTTTTGGAGACAGGGTCTCTCTATGTAGTTCAGGCTGGGGTTTAGCTCACTTTGTAGCCCAGGCTGGCCTCGAACTTGCAATGATCCTCCTGTCTCATCCTCCCAAGTGCTGGGATTACACACCTGAGCCATCACACCCAGCAAAGCAGTGATTCTTAACGGTGAACAACTTGGGAGGTACTTGGCATTGTCTGGAAACATTCTTGGTATATCACAACTGGTGAAGCATTTTCTACTAGCATCTTGTAGGTAGAAACCAGGATGTTGCTAAATGTCCTGTAACGAACAGGACAGCCCTGCAATCAAGAATTATCCGGCCCTAAATATCAATAGTGCGAATGCTGAGAAACCTTTGTTTATACTGTAGTAGGAATGACTTCTCTTGATCCTGATTTTCCTTCTGTTCTTCTAAATCTCTAGTTCTTTTTCTCCTAGAGGAGTAGGGGTGGGGTGGGGCTGGAAATCTCTCTTAAGAACAGTTCCTTCTTGGGAATTAATTGGCAGAGGGAACAAGGAGTTACAACCTCCCACAGCCTTCAGCTTGCCATCTATGGCAGCATCAATCATGGTGCTGCCTAAGCCAAGCCTGAAGCTGGAGAGCTACCGTGTTGTGCTATTGGTGTGGGGCTACTGATGCCCTCCCTGACCCAGTGAGGAGCCAGTGAATTGGGTGGGGAGGACCAACACTGTTGGCAGCTGCCTTGAAGCCCAGGGGATTGGGTAACCTGAATGAACTTCTGGGTCTAATCTTTGGCTCTGACAGCTCCTGGTACTGCTAGAATGCCTGGGGATGTTTGTTCTAACTCATCCAATTGTTATTGAAATACTTTCCAAATGAAGGATGGTGCTGTCAGCTAGTACTCTGGAAATTAGTGTATGCCTGATGGTATTTGCTTCCCTTACCAATCAAGTCAGGTCATAATCTCTCACCAATAGACGGTACTTTCCATTTCTCAGAGTAAAGAATGTTAGTTAGGTGAAGGACCGTTTTACACACACACACTATGTAATTTTTAATCAAATATTAGAACTGAAAAAGAAAAAAATAACTTCAAAGATTATTTAACATTGCAGTAGATGAGGACACAGAGACCCTTAAACAACTTATTTTCTAAGTTTCAGGGTTAGGAAGAGACCAGGACTAGAACCACAAACTAGCAAATCCCTATCTGTGCTCTCTGTGTTTAGTCAAGGGTTAGATAAACCCCCAGTTACTATGATGGACATATTCTTTGTTTAGATGAAACTCATTTTTCAGAAGGTAAGTGTACGGGTCTGAGCAGGCAGGACATCAGTCCACATTAAGGAGATGTGGGGCTTGGTCACTCTTTCCGCTTGTGTTCTTTACCTTTGATTTAAAACACTTTATACTATCTGGGTTTTAGCTCCAGGAAACCCCATTTTTCTAGACTCCATGGCAAACTCTGTTTCCTCTGAAAGTCCTTAAATTCAGCGGTTCCTTTGGGGCTCTTTTCCTTTGTATTCTGCATATTCTTCTTAGATGACAGCAGCCCTCCCTTTTGTCAGCTACTGCCCAGCTCTGGTCTCTGGTGATGAATGCTCAATCTATCTTCAACTTAGGGCATGTATGTGTGTGGTGTGAATCCAGACATTTGATGGTGGGAAAGATGGGGATAAGAATAGGATGCTGACAATGGGCTATGTGAATTCGATGTCTCATTGGGTGAGTGTCTGATCTTGCTCCCCGGATCCTAAGCTCTGGCAAGCTCTCCTTTCCCTTAGGTCCTAGCTCAGTGCCCAGTAGTTTAATACATAATTAGTAGATGAATGAATGAATGAATGGAGAAGGGAACTTCATTCAGAGTTGCTCATTAATGTGAAATACAGGTGGACAGTGGATTGGCCTACATTCTCTAGCTTTTTATCACTCAGAAAAGATGTTTTGAACGTTGGTCATGGAACACAATAATCTAAAGGATGATTTTACAGCTAAGATGCCAAGGCCTCCTTCCAGACTTCCTGAACCAAGGTGTTGGGATGTAGAGTCTGGGTATTAAGGTTGTAGGAAGCTCTGTGAATAGTTTTGTTATCTGCTTGAATGAAGAACGAACAACTCATATGTCATCACCTGGTTGATCTGTTTTTCCTGAGGGCATATCTTTAGCATGCAGGAGAGAAATAAGGTCATCAATGTCACCATTACTCTTGTACCCTATCTAAGGTAAAAGGCTGCTATATGAACAAATGTAATTGTTGCTCCTGACTTGAACCCAAGTACTTTATACTCTTGCTACACCACCAAGTATGTGTCTAATTGTCCCTTTTTTACCGGTCCACTAATGTATGGCATCTTGGATATGTGATATATTCATTATTAGAGATGGAAGTTTAATTTATTTAATTGTTTCTGTTGTTTTTGGGATCTCAGTACTGGACAAAATAGACAAATACTCCTGCCTTCACAGAATTTAGAATTCTTGGAGGAGACAGTAAACATGATGATTAAGTAAGCTGTATAATATGTCTAGATGGAGATATGGCTGTATTAGTTATCTATTGCTGTGTAACAAATTACCCCAAAAGTTAGAAACTTAGAGCGATGACAGTGTACTTCCTCAGTTAAAAATATTTATTTTTTATTAGTACATATTTGAGAGAAACTTAGCTGTGTGTTTTTGGTTCAGGATCTCTGCTGAGGTTGAAGTCAAAATACTGGCTGGGGCTGTAGTAAGATGAGGGAGGGCTTGCTCTCCCAGGAAGTTTGCTCCTGTGCAGTTGACAGGAGGCCTGGTTTCCTCTTCATGAGGATCTCTTTAGAGTTGCTTGGGTGTCCTCATGACATGACAGCTGGCTTCTGAGAGTGAAAGAGAGCCAGGAAAAAGCCTTGACACCTTCATATGACAGCAGGCATGTCGAGCACATTTGGTTAGTTCAAAGTGAGTCACCCAGCAAAGCCCTAACTCAAGAAAGGAGGAATTAGACCCCACCTTTGGAAGAAATAACAAAGAGTGTTTTGATGTCTTTTAAAGCTGTATGAAGGCTAAGAGAACATAATGAAGCACAGAAAGGAGATGTGAAGATTGCTGAAGACTGGGTCATTTTAGGCAGGATGACGGGGAAGGCCTAGCTGAGAGGGAGCGACTTGAGTGAAAGTCTAGAGGAGGCCGTCTCACTGGAGCAGAGAGTGCGTGAGGGAAAGCAGAAGACCCAGACAAGGAGTCCTGAGGGGCTGAGGGGCTGTGCAACAGACTGGAAAGGACCCTACTCCATGGCTAGGACTTAGGCTTTTACCTTGGATGAAGTGGGCAGTTACTGAAAGATCTGAGGGCGGTGCCGTCTATGTTATGTGGTGTACAAGGTATAGGAATTCAAGGATTTTAGTAGGAAGACTAGTTAGCGGTTTGTGAGATAATTGAGGGAGAGGATCATGGCTTATGTGAAGGTGAATTGCAGAGGATGCAGACAGCAGTGGCTGGACTCAGGATATGTGTAGGTGGTGCTTCAACATTTGATGATAGACTGGGTAAGTGGCGTGAGAAAGTTTTGGCTTATTCAACTGAAAGAATGGAGTTGGAATATGAGAAGAGTCCAAGCAATTACTCTAGGTCTTGGCAAGCTTGATGTTCAAAGCAAATTTAAGCTTTTTCAATGAAGGGAGAACATTTTTCCTCACTTTTAAAGCAATACCAGGATTTGAAAGCAAATAATCATTATTAGAACCTCTGGCTACTTTACCACTAATATCCAAAAAGTTTAGAAAAGAACATAGGACTGATTATCTTCATGATCCATTATTAATGGCAACTTGAAAGAGTGAGGAAGATAATTATTAAGTATATTTAAAATGGTCAAAATCCCTGAACACCAGTGAACATAACGTCAAAGACACACTAAAGAGATCTCTAAGGAGATTCCTTGGATGGAAAAGTGATCAATGTAGATACAAAAAAAAAAAAAAATCTCCAGGAGACTGCTTTATATGAAAGCAAAGTAGGAAATTCTTGCTCAACATTTTCATTTTAAATACTTGAAAATTCATTTATTTACTTGCCCGTCCCACAAATATTTATTGATTACCTTATGCTTTTAAGTGCTGTTCAAGATTTTGATTTCAGGCAGAAGTATTAGGTTGAATCACATGAAATTGCTGACATTTGGCCATTTGCAGCCTACCGAAATGGTCATTTCACATTGTTCAAGATAGTGTTTTACGAAAAAAATCCCATGCAGGCTGGTTGCTCTGATCAGCATGCCATTTTGCCATGTATGCATATGCTGACTTCCAAGATTTTAAAATCCAATCCTCATGTGCTCTCTTAATAATGTTGCTCCTATTTAATAACCTGGTTTTCCCCATTTCTGTCCTTTAATACCAGTCACACCTGCCTACTGCAATTTAAACTTCCTTCCCTCTTTTCCTGTCCTCTGTGTAAATGGAACACAGCTGTTTCCTGTCACCTGTGTATATGGTGTCCCTCTATGCACTTGAACCTGGCTATAAGGTCCTATTATGAAGTATTACTAGGCCTGAGGATGTGCTTTATAATGAAGCACATTGAAGCTCAGTCAGTTTATAGGATTAAAGACCAATCTGTGTCAGTTCTAGTCTGCTCTGGGTCCTAGCAGTAGCAGTGTGGATCCTGGAGGAATATGCTGTCTTGCATAATATTTGTGACAAGCCTAAGCTGTTCGTAATAGTGCCTCAGCCTTAAGGGCAGGTTTAGGCTAGGCCAGTATATGGTGACAATCATCCTTTGATAATGCTCTTCAATTTCTTATTTCAGAGCTGAATGTTTTTGAGCAAAAGCAGAACTATCTCTAGGCACACAGGCAATTTTACTTAAGATTGTAATAAGAAGTGATGTGTTCCTTCCTTCCCTTGGATTCACCTGCATTTCTTATTCCAGTACAACATATGCTCAGCTCTGCACACCTCAGAAACATAACATCTTATCACTCTGTTGGGAAGTTACGCGCTTTTCCTATTATGTGGCTTTTCTCACGCTCCACAACTTCATTTTGCATTATTTTTTTCTAGAAAACAACATTCTCAGAGGCTTTCCTGAGGTAAGTAGTACAATTACATTAGAATAGCTGCACGATGTGTCCGGGCTGGAACGCAATGATTGTGCTTCGTGAATCGAGGCAGCCATTATTTTTCCCTGTCTTACTTAATTAGTATTACACACAGCGAGACTTGGGTCTGATCCATTCCCAGTTTATTGGGGAGTAACACCATGAGGTAGAAAGAATGTCTGTAGATATTGAGAAGAGGATTTATTATTAGTTTTTTTTTGTGGTACATAAATGGCTAGATGAACAGAGAGAGCATTACCCAGCACCTGCATTCTCAGAGACCCATCTAATTGCCTTGAAACCCATTATATGGTTTTTTATCCCCTTTCTTTATCACATTTGGCTACTGGCACAGCAGCTTTCTCTTACAATGTGTATTGTTTGATTGCGTCCGTTGCTTTTAAAAATCCAGGTTGGTGAGCCCAGTTCCAACTTCAGATGGAACTGGTGCAGAGGGATGGAGGTTGGAGAATGCAGATCCTTGCCAGGCAGGGAATGATGACTCCATTCCAACTGCATTTCCCTTTAATGAGGATCTTGATGGGGCTCTCAGTCCTCCACAAGTGCCGTGCAGCATCCGGTGCGATGGCTGCACTTGATGGATAATTTATGCAAACAGAGCACAAACAAGAAGTCATTAAGCCACCCAACGAGGGTCCTTGACTTTTGCAAAACCAAACAGTTATTCTGATCCTGATGAGTTTAATTTTACTTTTGCTTGAGTACTGATGAATACATTATATTTAAAATAAATATAATATTATCAATATTCATGATCAAACTGAATGCCATTTGGTACTTTGTGTTGTTCTGTTTTGAGTGATATGCAGAGCTTGCTTCTCATAGGCTCACTACGTGTTTATATTTAGACCTTTAATCCTATCATAGAGCTGTTTCTAATAGATTCTAGCATAGCTGGATGAAAAAAGGAGGAAGCCCGTTTATTATTTGGATATTTGTAAACACCTTTACTTTTCATTGGAATAGTCTTTGCTTTGTATTTGCAGCTGTAGAATGTTTGAGAATGTGAATTTGATAGAAAGAAACTTTAAGCCACAGGGCAACATAAAGGAAATTGATATTGAATATGATTGGGCTACCTAATGATTAAAACCAACTTACAAGGAAATTAAAATTTAAAAAATAAGGTTTTAGCATGCACAATGCATTTGTTGTAACTCAAAGGCTGTGTAGGTGTACAATATTTGGATGTCAGTTCACATAATATGTTGTGTTCTTGGTGCTTTCCAGATGCCCAGCAGTTTATTTTAGTAATTTTAATTTTATTAGAACAGCATCCTAGGACTCGGTTGCTGTACAGCTTCTCTGGGAGTGCTCACGTGAGAATCATTAAAGCCTAAATGATCCTGGCAGGTAATCTCACTGTCTTTTCATCTTCCATCCCCGGGAAGGTGGCCCCTGATGATTGTTTAAAGGAAAAGAAACAGTGTTATGTCAGGCACAAATAACAATTCTGCACCTCAATCCCTTCCTCGTGGAGAAGAAGAAAGGGCACTTGTCAATCTGTGGAGCAACGGCTTCCCAGTGAAGGGAGCTGAGAAGGGTATCGGGGTCCCAAATTCAAGTACAATACGGCACCAGCCCTCAGGGCCCTTTCCCTTCAGTAGACCCAAAGGGGACAAAGCTCTGACCACCTGCGATAGGCAGGCTGCCTAGACTCGCAGCTGGGGCAGCTGTTGCTACTAGAGTCACTTCCTCTGCCACTTTAGAGTGCAGTGGGCGGCAGCAGGAGGAGCTGGCAGCTTGGGCCCCCGAACTGAGGAGGAGGCCCCTCTGGGGGAGCTTAGTGTGAGGCCAAAGAGAGGGAGAAGAGAGCACTACAGTGACACACAGAACAGAGCTTTCCAAGAGGTCAGACCTGGGCTTCTAACCTGAGGAAAGGGAAGAAGGAACTATTAAGATGCCATCCAGAGGTAGAACAGACCCCAGGGGATGGCAAAGGACAGGGCTCTTGTGCTTATCAAATGGATCAAGTTCCTCCTGACAGCTACCGACAACATGAATTATTAAAGGCTGTTACCAGCTTACCTGGCAAGGAATGCCAGTAGCCACAGCCTGGATTTCGGGTCGGTACCAGGGATTCCCTTGTTCAAGCAGTGTATTCCCAACATGTTTTAGAAACTACCCAAAAATGCAACACCTGGACTTTAAGTCTAGATTTACTACATCTTTTGATATTAAGTCTTTAACAAGAGTCTAGATAGCCAGGGCTACATTTTGAGAATCATTTTCTTAGTCTCTGAAGTCAGGGATCTTGTAGCTATAGAACTATCTCCAACCTATTGCTTTAAACATATTTTCACGTAACATATGGATCTCTGAGGAGAGTTCAGTTTCCTGGGGGTTTGTCTCTGGCATTTCCCTTTTCTCTGTGTCATCTGAGAGCTGGAATGATCTGGGAAGGAGAGTGTTACTTGGCTGCAGTGTGATTCCATCAAGACCTCTATATATCAATCTGGGTCCCTTGGCCATGAGCCTAGAGGCTAGAAATTCAGCTATGGAAAAAAAGAAACTTTCCTGCTTCATTTGAGAGAAAGGAACATGTTCATAGGAATAAGTTAAAGGATTAGGTAGAAAAATGTGGGCATATCCCAGAGATATCAATGTAGTCATTTATTTTTACATCACAGCCTGAGATCATTTCTGTGTTTACCAGCTTATATGTCATTATATTATTTTATCTGTCCCGTCATTGCTTACAACGATACAGCTCTGCTTCCCAGCCTTTCTTGGTAACTGGCTTTCAAATGAGTTTGATCAGTGGAAATACTCGCAAAAGACTGACGGGAAGGAGCAGGGAGAAACAGGGTGTCTCTTTTCTGGTCTGGCTCCCCATAGCTTCTCCTCCTATCATTCCCACTCTTGCCAGGTAGCTTCTGGGACCATCACCTCCTCCCTGTTTCTTTGTAGTCTAAGGATGATAGAAACTTTCTGTCTCTGCTAATCCACAGATTGCTTCACTTGTTTGGTTTCTTAGCTCTTCAGTTTGTGTAACTCTTTCCCTAATTAAATGCATAAGGATGAGAGATTCCTCCTTCTTGGTTGGATCCTGCCTGACTGATTCAGTGGCTACAGAGCATGGCAGAATTGAGGGAAGGTGGTGGGTGCAGTGTAGTGGATCTGGATTCAAAAGGCTAGATGCAAGTTTTGACCACAGGTAAATAATTCCATCTCATTCCAAGCTGTTTCTCTGGTGGTGACACTCCAAAGAATGAACCTAGCCCAAACTTCTCTTTCTGTCCCCAGAATCAGTCTTTCACAAGAAGAATAGGATTTAGACTTTAATAGGCTCATTGAGAGCAGCAGAAATATCATGTATGATCTGCCTCATGTTATGACTTATTTTAATTACTCATTATAAATGCTCACTATATATAAATACTCATTATAAATATAAGCACTCTTTTATGCTGAGCCCAGGCATAGCTTCACCAATGCTTTTCAACATAATGATCCTGGCAAAGGATAAGATTTGGCAAGCAAGTTGAAACCCATTTTCCACCCATGAGTCCAAGCCTTCGCTTCTTTCAGACTCAGAGCCTGAAGCCCAAGGGGCTAAATGTATGTAGATGCAAGAGAAAGTATATTTTATTTTGAGAAAATAGATTTTATTTTAAAGTTATGTTGATATGTTAGCATACTCTCTCCATATCTGAGTACACACCTGACCATGTGCATGTATATATGCATACATGCATGCATGTGTAGATATTTATACATTGTGCATATGTGCATATATGTGTATATACACATATATGTGTGTGATTATATAGAGATGTACACAGATACACATATATACACATTGCACATATTTAAAATTAAAGAATGTGACTGCGGAAGGCAGCTAGGAAGTCACCTAATTGAGCACATTCACAGATAAGAAAAATAAAGACCACTTTCTGAAAACAGGGGTGTGTGTATAAGTTTAATGAATGAGTCTAAGTAAAGCAAGTAAACACAGGGGTGTGGTGGGTACTTGTTTTTAATGTTCAGCTGTTAGATCTTTTGTTTTTTTACTGGCAAATGGCCCACTGTTACAAAATGTCCCACGATTTTTGTACTTGTTTTTGATGATTAATAAACTTATCAACTTTTTATCTTTTACTTTTAGAATTTGGGGAATAGAAACATTAGTTTCCCAAATGGCACAAAAAATAGTGGGAATGAGAAACCCTCTGGTGGCTTTTAATTTTCATTAGAATTTGCCATCTCTCATGTCCGCTGAAGTCAGCTCGTGTTAGGTCCCACGGAAGTCCTATCCCTCTCAGTCCTTAGCAAGGGCAAGAAAACAAAAGGTGGCAGACAGGTAGAAAACTTATGGGATTTATATTAACAGCTCATTTTTTGGCAGGGATGATGGGATTGCACAATACATGCAACTCTGTTCACTTTCTAGAATCTGTCTACCTGCTGATTTTTTAATCATAAGTGCTATAACAGTGATTGCCAGAGATTTCCCATTCATTGTAAAAGTGAAAGTGTTTGAAATAAGGAGCAGAGCAGTTGATTTGTCTGGTTACATTTCGCAGGGACAGTCCATCCTGACGCATGTGCTCCAGATGTTGGTGAACATTAACACGGTGCTTTTCAGAAACCTGAGGTTGAGAGTTTTCCCTGCAGTTCTGTCCAGTTATTTGTATGCCATATGTTCCTTCAAATTTATTCCTCTGCTGTATCAATGGAAATCTTTTACTTTTCTTTTTCTACTTTGTTGCTGTCATTGTTAAATGGCTATATGTCTTGAAGCATTTCCATTTAAATGTTTATTGTTCATAATGCACAGCTTCTGAGCCATAGCCACCAGAGGGAAGGAGGAGAAGCAGGACATCAATCTTACCAGCTTTGTTGTCTGTTCTGATTGTATGAGAAGAAAGCATGTGCATTGTGGTAGAAGAGAGACATTGCTAGGGGGTAATCATGTCCTTTGAAATGACACTCTTGGCTTCCTAACAAGGTAGAATGAAAAAGTGTATGTTGGATTTGTTCAAGTCCTGTGATGGAAAAGAAGCCAGAGCTGACACTTTGGCAGGGGGCTAAATTTTCCCTTCTCCCATGAAAGTTAACTCCTACACAGGAGTTTAAGTAATGTCATTATGTATCTGCATATCTCCCACCTAGAAAGGGTAGGCTAGCCCAGAGAGACCCAGAGGACTCTGCAGGATCTCACTGGTCAAGCAGCTTGATTCATAATCAACTCTACATCATGATTATTGGCCTTCATTCCAAGTGTCCATTTGGCCCTGTGTTTATTGATAGTGATCTCAGCCATCAACCAGCTCAATACTCACCTTCCCTGGGGAGAAGTACCATGCTGTTGAAGAAGGTGTAGTCTGAATTCAGATCGCCCATGTTCAAGTACTACCTTTGCTATCAGCTGACTGAGTTGAGCAACGTTCTTCCTTCTTTGAACCTGTGTCCCTATTATCAAATACTTCTTATTAATCGACTTAAGAAATATTTATGGTGCCTATGTTGTGTGTCTGGAAATGTGACCAGCATTAGCCTATGCAGCGGGCCAGAATGATGTGGTCTTGGCCTTGTAGAATTTTGGTGTACCATCTTCTCAGGCAAGGGAAATGTGGGAGCCTGTCTGCACTTCCTTCCCTTCCTTTACCTCAAGGTTGGGATGGGCTACACAGCGTCTGATTTTACAGGACATCCTAAAGACAACCTCCTTCTCGCTTGACCTCCCAATCCATGAACGTACCTATTAACAGTCTCAGAACCAGCTCAGATTTTACATGTGGATTCTTGATGATTCAATACAGGAGACTAAGGGGACTGACTCCACACTGAGAAAGTTGTGTCCTCTGTCAGAGCATTAGTTCGTGTGGAGGTGTGCATGAATTCTCAAGCTACCTTCTTAGATATACCTGTCATCTGATTCCACCTTGGTGGAATCTCAAACATTTTTTTTTAAGACAGGGTCTTATCATGTAGTTCAGGCTGGCCTTGAGTTCATGACATAGCCTAGGCTGGCCTTGAACTCATGATGAGCCTCCTGCCTCAGCCTCTCAAGTGCTGGGATTACAAGTGTGTACCATCATCCCTGGCTCAAATTCTTCAATTAACTTGCAGTTTATCTCTTATGATGACCTTCATAAAACCTACTGAGCCAACTGACTACTGTGCTTCTTCTAAATCAACTTTCCTTAGTTCCTGCGAGTCCCCCATGTTCTTCTCTGCAGAGTCAGGGTGTTCCTGTGACTCAACTGTAGCTTCTCCAAGGAATTTTTTGGCAGCAAGAAAAACATAATTCAGTAGCATCTGGCTTTATTTCCCCATGTGTCCTTCCTCTCCTTGAAGTGAGGACTGTTCTGTATCTTCCTCCCGAGGGTATAGATGGTGAGCTCATGATCCCATGTCAGGTGTAACTACTTACGGCGGTTTGCTTGAAAAATAACTAGGTAGCTACTCTGCTAAATTGATGCCCTCTAAGATGTGAACAGTTGATACAATCTTGAAATCTAGATTTCCAGATAACAGTAATGTTTTAATAGGAGACCTTGTTGCTTTTAGATCAAAGCCAGAAAAAAAGATAAACACAAACACATACACATAAACGTATACATACATTTTAGGTAGTATAGGTAATGGAGGGTGATACAGGAAGAGGAGTCTTTTAGTCAGCTTTCCAACAGTACTACCTTTGTGGTAGTAAAGATATCTTTCCAACAGTAGCAGGGCTGGAGTTTTGTGAATGTCTTCATCTACTATATATTGTTTTCTGGCTTGATTAATTCGTGTAAGTACCTCAGTGTTTCAGATAAATCATGCAGGAAGAAACAGTTTGGATCTGGGTCTATATGACACATTGTACTCTAACTTTTTATGAATCTGGCCATATTATTTGCCTTTTGATGATTTCTGCTAAGTGAAATAACAATAGCTCACCTGTTCTTAGTTTGTGACAAGGATCTTTTCTGTGTTATTTATTTTCTTTCTTCACAGGTCCTCCAAACTAGGTTATCTAGTTCCATTTTTCACACAAAGAAACTAACACAACTTGCTCCAAGCCACATAGCATCAAACTGTATCTTAGGCTTCTAAAGGCTACACCATGACTTTTCACACTGAGAGATATCTTCAGCCTTTTTTTATTTAGAGAAAAATTCTAAGTCACTAAATGTGACTGGGATTGAATTTAAGATTGTCCTGCCTCAGTCTCCCACAGTGCTGGGATTACAGACACATGTCACCACATTTGGCTGGGTACATCATAACTTGAAGGTACTCAGAGCTCAGTCCTTCAGAGCCCTTCACCTCCAATACTTAGATGCAAAGCTGAGCCTCAGAGACCCTTCTGACTTTCCCATGGTCCTTTAGCTCTTCCAGAAGCACTAGGCAAATAGGCAGATAGGCTCTTCTGTCTGACCACATTGATGATTCCACCTTGGATCCTTCTCTGTCTTTCTCTTTCATACATTCTCTGTTTCTCAAGACTCTTGTTTTTCAGCAGCTTCTTGTTTTCATGACTCAGATAACTTTCCTCCTCTTCTCGGGATGCCCTCTGCTTCTCCCTGCGTATCCAAAGCCACCCTGTCCTCGGGGAAGACTCTCTTTTCTGCTAGGCGCAGTCCTGGATCATTTCCCTTCCATCCTGTCTTCTCTGCGTCACTGCCTGGGAATTAATCAAGCACTGGCTCGTGACATTTCACATACAGCACTGCGCTGCTATTTATCTCCTGTGTGTGCTTTCACTTTCCTTGCATTTATGTCTTATCTCTTCAAGTTCCTTTGCAGAACACAGAGCATATCTTTGGCATTCTTTTTTATTCCCTTTGTGCTTAGCTTATGTGTCATGGGTGCCCTATAAATTCTTCTGGACTATCAAAGTTTAGCCTTCTTCAGGTGAGTGCTACATTTCCTTCATAACCATGTTCTCTGAGGCTTTAAGACAGTATGTACTGTGGACCTTCTTGTGAGGAGGAGGCTGTGATCAGTACACTGTGACATGTAGGGGTTTTCAGGTGCCTGTGGTGTTGTCCCATATCAAAGGCTCATTCTGAGGGCCACTGTGTGCCAGGCTGTGCATTCAACTCTCTAATACATCATTTTATGTAAAGTAATCCTGACCATAATCACTTAGAGGTGATTACTATTATGATTACAATTTTACAGACTGGGAAACTGAGGTGCAGAGAAATGACATAATTGTCCTGAGACCCATAGCTCATGTATATGGTATGCTGAGATTTCAAATCCTGTCGTCAGACAGAGTGTGAAATTTTAGCTACAACCCATAGCACAGGGGGTCACATATACAAAAAAATTAGCATTAATATTTGTATACTGGTTTGCCATTTACAAACTACTTTCACATATAGTATCTTCTTTAATTGTTTCAACACTCCTATGAGGAAATGAAGGCACTTTTATTTTATCCATATTTTTTGGATCTCATTCTCTTCTATAATCTTATGCATTTTATGTTGCCAATAATTCCTCCTCTGTCTTGTAAAACCAATGTGTCCAGCTTGACTTTGCTTGGCACATGTCAGGAATTTGTCTTAACTGAGAATGCATTTGCTGTTAGTAACAAAAATCCTCCACGAATAGCAGCTTAACCTAGTAAGGATTTATATTTCTTAATGAAGTAAGAGTTCTTCAAGGTAGGCAGCTGTTATTTGCTTAGTGGCAAACAACATCTGGCCCTGCCTCCCTGCAGGTCTCTTAGAATTTTGGTTGATGATTCATGTTAATAAAAGGGCTGCTGCAGCCCCAGCTATGTTTTCTCTTCAAGGCAGGAGTAACTGGCTCTGCATCTGGTGATTTGGAATCGAAAGGGAAGCTGGAAAGACAAATATGCAGCTTATAACCGTGCATCCCTGAAAACTAGTATCACTTTAGCAAGGTGAGAAAGAGGAATAAATATTGGGAGGAATGAATATTGGAGGTAATTATTATTATCAAGTTTCTGCTACAGTACTTGTTGAATCTGAAATAAAGAAGTAAGAAAATCACTTTAGCTTATTTAATATTATTACTATTGCTTTTTGTTTGTTTCTTGAGGCAGGGTTTTGCTACTAGGTCAGGTTGGTCCTGAACTCACAACGTAGCCTAGGCTGGCCGCAAACCTACAGAGATCTGTCTGCCTCAGCCTCCTTAGTGCTGGGCTTACAGGTGTGCACCATCATGCCTGGCTTAGCTTATTTATTTTTTAAGTTATATAATAATATATAAATGTATTCTCAGCGTGAAAAAACAATCCGGAGTGCCAAAATACATAGAATAAAGAGACAATTTGACCCTTAAGGCAGTCCAACAATATTCCCTCTCCTGGATACAATTACTGCTGGATCAACACTGTGAGTATCCTTCATACCTATCTCTACGGAAGGAAAAATGTTGCATACACACACATAGGTACCCGTATTTATTTACCCACAAGCATATGGTAATTTACTTAGTTTTATACATGGTGTTTGCCTTTTATACAAATGGTGATATCTTACTGGTTTGCTTTCTATCGTTCGCTCTTTGCATTTACAAAGGTCATTGTGCTTTGGAAATCTTTCCATGTCAGTACCAATATATCACTCCCATTCTTTGCCCTGACTCCAGAGTATTCCCCGATTGGCTGTGCCGTGGCTTAGTCTGTCTCCAGTTTTTGAATGTTTAGTTTGTCTTACTTGGATAAATAACCTTCCTTTCAAATGAAGAAAGTGCTGCTGCAGAAGACTGGGGACTTCCACTGGTCACACACGTAGTAGGCAGCAGTTTCCTGGCTGATGTCAGGGTTCTCCCCTACTTAACCCTTCCCCAAAACTGCCCCCTGGGGTTATTTGGGTGAAGTCACTTTGCGGAACTCTGCAAGGGAGCTGAAGGAAGCCAAAGCAATTCCCCTGGCAGTGCTAATTGGTGTCAGGATCACACATCAAAAGACTCCTAACCAAATGGCTGTCAGACTCAGACACAGTTTTATAAGAAAAAAAAAAACTATCTTGGAAGTTTTCCTTCCTGAAAAGATGTATAATACAAGCACTCACAATTTCTTAGAAGGAAGTGATTTTGCTTTTCTTCAGGAGTCTGCTTCCTAGGTAAAGAGGGGACAACAAAGCTGAGTCCCTGGGGCTTTATACCCCTCTGAAGATCACAGTAGGAATGATCATGGCACATTAGGGTGATTCTAGCAAATCATCAAAGCCTTCTTGCACCTTATCTTGGAGGGTGGGGGCAGATTTGTGACACTGCTCATACTTGAAAGTGTAACACATACGTTAACACATGTAAAAGGCAATTTGATCACATAATGATGCATTAAAGCCTCCAGAAGATCAAATAAAAGCTCAGCAGATCTATATTTTCTGGGATTGGCAAGAGAGACCACCTGCTGTAGCACACTTCATAGACATTTTCCTTGTGTATTTACTTAAAATGAACGTGATCATTACATTGTGCAGTAACACTATCTGATTTACTTTAGGCATAGGATAAGACTCAGACAGCGGAGCATAGTTCAGAGGCTGTTCTAGACTATGACAAAATTTGAGTGGAGGTGAATGTTAGAAGGCAGTGGATTTTCCTCTTGACCTTAGCTGATACCGAGCAAAGCAAAAAGAGAAAATTCTGTTGCAGGAAAAGAAGAAATTGTCTTGGTTACTTTTCTCTCATTGCTGGGACAAAATACCCAAATGCCCAAAATTAAGGAAGAAAAGGTTTATTTAACTCACAGTTTGTGGAGGTTTCAGTCCATACTTGGCTGGCTCCAAGGCAGAGGGCAACTGTCCATGGCAGCAGAAAACAGCAAAAGGCAACAAAAACAGAAGGGAGGAGTGGTTGCAAGCTGCCTCTTTCCCTCTCTTATACTGTATGCAAAATACCTGCCTCAAGGAAGGTGTGGCAGTCACACTCATGAATCGGTCATAAACTCTAGAAGCCTGTCCCATGACTGCATGGGGCTTTAGGGGGACACTCAGACCCAAACCATAACAGAAATCATTTTCCCTTTTCTTTCTTTCAAAGGCAAAGATTATTTACAGAGACTAAAATGTTAATTTTCTCAGAAATCGAATCCACTGGAACACTGTTAAGTAAAATTGATGTGTGTGTGTGTGTGTGTGTGTGTGTGTGTGCGTGTGAGAGAGAGAGAGAGAGAGAGAGAGAGAGAGAGAGAGAGAGAGAGAGAGAGAGAGAGATTAATATTGGCTACCCTCTTGCTCTGGTAGAAACATATTCTTACAAAAAACGTATGGAACCCTTTCATGCTTGTATTACACATAGCTGTGTGTTCATATAGATGTTTGACTTTGTGTTCAGTGAAATGTCATAATTTCTTCTACAACAGGTTCAGAAGAGAAAATACTGCTTAAAGCAGAACATTATAAATGAGAAAGGAAATGAAAGTGTGTGCTGGTGGATGAAGGACCATGAAAGAGACCTGTGTATCGGGGAAGCCATTTCCTTCTTGGATAGAAAAGTTTTAATTAAAAACTGGAAGGCAAGGGGGAAATTTTAGAAATAGGACTTCACTGATGATTATGCGACCTGCTCTGGGTTTGTGCTGGCGACTGGAAGTTCTGTTGATAAGTGTTCACTTTTGTATAAGCACAAAACAGGAGATTCATGTGCATTTAGCAGCTAGAGATAATCAAAGCAGACACAGGTTATTTCCGGTATCTGCCCAACATTCTGAGGTCAATCCTATTGGGTAGTGAGATTCTTGGATCATATCATAGCTCTGGTTTTATTTTTTTAAGGATCCCCATACTGTTTTTCCAAGTAGCTGTACTAGTTTACAATATCACTAACAGTGTATAAGGGGTAACTTTCCCCCCATTCACGTTAGTACCTGTTATCATTCATAGTTTTGGTAACTGACAATTTAACAGATTTGTGACAATATCTCATAATTTTAATCTGCATTTATCTTACGATATTGAATATTCGTTTCATATATTGGAGGGTCATTTGTATGACTTCTTTGGAGAAATGTGTATCATGTCCCTTTGCCTATTTTTAAGTAACATTTGTTTGTTTATTATTGAATATAAATACCTTGCATTTCTTGTGTGTTTTTGATATTAGTTTCTTTTCCAAAGAATAATTTGTAAATATTTTCTCCTAGCCTGTAGATTGTCTCTTCTCTCTGTTGGTTGTTTTCTTTGCTGTGAAGAAGCTTTATAGTTTGATGAAATCCTGCTTTTTTTTTTTTTTTTTCTGTTTTTGCCTGAACTTTTGGAGTCATATACAAGAACTCTCTGCTCTGACCAGTGCCACGGAATTTTTTATTTGTTTTTTTTTTCTGTCAGCTTTATAGTTTTAGATCTCATGTTTACATTTTAGGTTTTTTTCCAAGTTCATTCTTACAAAAAATTGTGCTCTCTCTCTGCTTTTCTTCAATGGGAGACTATCAATCACTGATTCAATCTCTTTAATCATTAGTTATCTGTTTACATTTTCAGTGTCTTTGTGATTTAGTCTTGGTAAGCTATGTTTGTAAGAATTTATTCATTTCTTCTAACTTTCCTTTTTTAAACTTTTAATAGTATTTGAATAGTTTTTCTTCAGAGATACCTACTGAACTACTTATAGATAAAATTGTCCATCTAGTATTTGCTTCAGAGTAACAGGAATCATGGAGAAAGTGGACAGAAATGAAGATGAAAGAAGACTATGAGTTGATATAGGTACTGGGTATCAGGGATTCATGTATATATGTTTATTGATATAGATATCAATAAATATATGTATAAATATATTACATATCTATCGATCGATCGATCATTTCCCAGTGGTGAAGATTTTACCCAGGGAAAAGCACTCTACCCCTGAGCTACAACCCCAGGTTTTGTCTTAAATTACAAATAATCAGTACAGATTCTATTCCAAAGCGTTTTGTTGCTCTTTAAAGAAACTGCACGTGGTTGTTATTCAACGATGGTCCTGCTGCTCACTGCACTTGGTCCTGCGCAGCAACTGACTGCACCAGCAACTCCAAGTGCCACTGCAGGCTTCAGTCCCCAGCCCTTGGGGGATCCACAGCCCAGCTCAAGATTTTGTCAAATTCCTAACAGTACTCAAAGCACTAGCTTTTCTAACTGGTTGGCGTATAATTGCTCAGAGTGGTCTCTTGAAGCCCTTCATGTTTCTGTTATCAGTTGTGGTATCTCCTCTTTCATGTCTGATTTTATTTTTTGAGTTTTTCTTAGTCTAGGTAAGAGCTTATCAATCTTGTTTAGCTTTTCCAAAAGCCACTCTTGGTATTGTTAATCTTTCCTGTTCTTTTCTGCTATGATTTATTTTCCTGTACTCGAATTTAACCCAGCTATATCCCTAGCCCCTTTTCTTTTGATTTTGAGACAGGGTCTTGCTAGGTTGCTAAATTGCCCTGGATGGGCTTGAACTTATTATTCTCCTGTTGTGATTATTATATCCTTTCAGCTGCTAATTTTGGCCTCAGTTATTTCTTCTTCTAGTTTCTTGTGGCGTAACATTAGGCTGTTTGAGATGGATTTTGATGTAGGTGTTGCTATAAACTTCTCTCTCAGAACTGTTTTCTCTGCATCGCTTTTATAGGTCAAAGGAGTGGAACACCGGTAAATTTCTTATGGTTCAATTTAACGCCTAACTCATAGGGGTATGAGAAGTCTCTGATGACGGAATGTGTGCACTGTGCAGCCCTCGGCCCATTGTACCTTCACGGTGGCGCATGATTGATATCGCTACACAGAGTGCCCAGTTGGTCACATAAGGCCCTCTTAAACCTGGCCCCAGTTTCCTGTCTGTCCTCCTGCTCCCTGTGGTTCACACTTCACATTCTGCACTCTGACAAAGAAGAGCTCGTTATAGTTTCCTAAACTCGTGTGGTTCTTTTGTGGTCTTTTGTTTTGTTTGTATCCATCCTCTTTCTTGAACCGTTTCCTTTCCTGACCCTTAGAATCTAAAACAGTAGCTCCCTTCTCTGTGCAGGTCTCCCTGCTCCTCTCTGGTCTGTCTCACCTTTCTCTGGGACATTTATGGACTCTGAAGACACTCGTTGCATGTATTGCGATGGCTCCTGTACTTGACCTTAACTTCCTCTAGTACAAAGTTGGCATCACACTCATTTGTATCTTCACCATCTTGCACTCCAACACGGAATAGTTACAAATAAATATTTGATGAATGAATAGGTGAAAATGAACAGACAATCAGAGAACATGGAGATTCTTATATCTTTAACACAGCTCTCAAGTACCAATGGGTGAAGGCAAGGTAAAGATCAAGAAAATATGTAAACCACGGAGGCATGCAAAACAAACATATTGCATCTCAGAAATCAAGTTAAATAGGACATAGGAATATAACAGACCAGAAGAGAGAGCAGCATTGAGAAGCAGAGATACAGAAATGAATTTATTTGGTAGGATGGCTGCTTGGCTTTTGGCCTCCCAAGGTTCCTGATGGTGTGGCTGGCTTTCGTCCCATGGATGAGTACAGGAAGCAATTTCCTGCTAGGGGCTGAACTTGTGGCTGACGAGGCTCTGTCCTGATTCTGAGCTGTGTGCTACCAGGGCTCCAGGATGGTAGGCAAGTTGTAACAGCTGTCATTTTAGTGGCCCTGGGCTATACTGGCTTCGCAACTGAATCTCAAATGATTTTTAATTCAAATGAAATGATGGAGGAAAATTCCCCTGAAGAATGGCACAGTCTGGTCTGGCATCAATGCCTTCCAACCTCCAGGCACAGTGGGGTTATCAGCCAAATAGGCGCTGATCACTTAGTATTGAGGATGCATCTGAGAAGGCCCTGCAGGGGCTTGTTGAGATGATATAACTTGGGTCCTTTCTCTACAGATCATTGACCTTCTATCTAGATATGAAAAGTGTTGGTCTGGAAAGAAATCAGCATGAATAATAGCTGCATTTTCTTCCAGTCCTTAGGAATGAAGTCAAGTGATAATTATAGGAAAGATAAGTTCAATGGTGCTAAAATCCTGCTCAGTTAGATTCTTTACCATGCTGGGATGTTTTGTGACCATAGCATATAGTTTTAGATCCTAACCAGGTTAGCTTGTGTGCCTCCCATATATTTCTTCTGACACCTAGTATATTACCTTGCAAATAGACACTTTGCACTGAATATGCTACTAAGTGTAGATCTTTACAGCTTTAGGAAACCTGGCCAGAGTGGGAAATCTAGCAGTTTGGGTTTGGTGGGTGTGCCACTGGGCAAGACAGAAAGGCAAGATGCTTCATAATTTTGTTTCATAGATTGGGTATAGAAGTCAAGACCACTCAAAGTTTTACAATATGGTCTGATTTCATGACCCTTAAGTATGTGTAATCATTAGTGAGGGGATGAGAATTCATAGTATACTGGAAATTAGGGGAATTGGTTAAGTGGATGGATATTTGGACCCAGAATCCTTGTTTATAAGTTCTATCTCTGATACATGCTCAACAGATACTACAGAATTCTAAGACTCAGTTTCTCTTTTGAAAAATGAGAATAATAATGCTGTCTAAAGTCCCTGACAAGGAATTAATGTGAACTAATAACACTGGACTGGATTTCTATAGAGCAGAGGAAGTGAAGCGGCGGTGTGAAACAACGGCTGCATGGTACAGACACCTGTGGTCTTAGTCACTTGCCAAAATATCTCACACCCACAAATTAAAGGAGCAGAGGTTTATTTTGGTTCACAATTTCTAGAGGCTTTGATCCATATTTGGCTGGTTCCAAGGCAGGGCAGCGTGGTAGAAGGGCATTGCAGAGGAGAAACAGTCTGTGGCATGGCAAGCAGAAAGCAGCAAGGGATCAAAGGAGGAGGAGGGATACATACTCTTCCAGGCCACCCATAGTGACATTCCTTTTCCTACCAGTCTTTACCCTCCAGCACCACATCCCTCTATAAATGCATCAGTATCACATCTCCATGATCCTATCACCTCCCCAAAATTCCATTTATGAGTGCATAAATGGGAGCCATTTAGATATAAACCGTAGCACCTGTGAAGCCTTAAAAGGGTCAAACCCTAGAAAGAAAATCCTAGCTTTCCTATCTAAGGATGGAACTGGCCAATGGGTAAGAGTAAGCCAGGAGTTTAGTGTTCTTTTGTCTGAGAAAGAGCACTGTAGGATAATCCATGCTGAGCGCCGGGAGGAGGGCCAAAAGAGTGGCTGCATGTTTCTTTCCCTGGAGACTGCCAGGTCTTGTGAAGATGTGTATGGTTTTCTATGGACGCTCGTAACCAGAGTTTCCTTACCTATATAAGGCTTTACAATTAATAAACAACCATGAGTAGTGAACTCCCTAAGGTGACTTTTAGCTCCTCAGTGCCCATTGATGAAGGGGATGCTTGCTTCAGCTGAGAAGAGGTGGTAGTGAAAGCTCTAGGGGAATGGGAGTGACTAAGGGGGGCTATTCCTGGTCTTTAAGTGTAGGGTTTAGCCAGCTAACAGAAGCCTTAAACCATGCTTATCTTCGGGTTTGCCTGCTAAAAGTCTACATGTGCAATAGCTGAAGTCTTTACTCTAGGGAAAACGACAGTCTACACAGAGAGAATTGCTTCTGTATTATTAGGAATGTTCAGCTCTTGACCCCCAGAACAAAATGTTTCCGGGACTTCAGCTTCATGTCTGTGAACTCAATTACTTTTGGGATCCGTCCATTAACCAGATTTTCTGTTGTACCCCTCAGGTATGAGAGACACAGGGAAGGAGAGAAGCTCAGCCAGTGCCACTCAGTCACCGCCCTGAAGGAGCGAAAAGAAGG
Organism: Dinomys branickii; assembly: GCA_004027595.1. Lineage (NCBI taxonomy): Eukaryota > Metazoa > Chordata > Mammalia > Rodentia > Dinomyidae > Dinomys > Dinomys branickii. The sequence continues at coordinate 88,317 of PVLD010000708.1, forward strand.
GCAAGGAGGTCTGACAGTGTGGGAGGAGATGCACTTACACACACTGAAGGAGGTGCAGGCAGTGGGCATTTGCCAGTAGTTCAAATGTCAGCAGTAGCTGAGAAAGGTCTCCTTACCAACTCTCAATCACCATGAAAAAGAATTGAGGATATCACTAGCCTCACAAGATATTATTATTTATTGCAATGACCTTTGTTGCTAAGTAACAGCATGATTTTCAGACTGTATTAAAAATTATAATTGGCATGAGCTTAGAATAATGTGCATGGGCATCAGAGACATAAAGCTGCATGGCGGGGACGTAAATTAGCCAGAAAGGTTCATGCGAGGGGGGGTGGTGGTGAGTGCAATTGTTGGATAATGCTGAACCAAGTCAAATTAATTTCTAATAACTTGTAGAAGGTAGGCAGTGGAGGACCGGCAAGATCCTGGAAATCGTATGAACTGCAAGGCTTGGGTGTCAGGCTAGAAATATGGAATGTAACCCATGCCAAAAGGCATTAAAGCTAGTAGCTGGTTTGGAAGGAGTGACATTTCCTAAACTCTGACTTAATCTCATTACAAGTTCTATTTTCTTGACTTTGCTGGGCGGAAAATTAAGTAATGACAGAGGGCCAGAGATGATCTCCTAGCCCCAGGCTGCCTGACTAAATACTGTCCCTGAATTTTAACCAGGGTTATAGCACATTCAAGTGTCAGCAACAGGTTAAGTCTTGAACTGATCATTAAGCTAGGCCCAATTCCTTCTCAGCAGGCTGAAAAATCTAAATAAGCTAGGTAGGCAGAACACCAGGTAAATTAAGATACATCTTATCCTTTCACCCCACTGTGAAATGGAATCTTAATGTACAGCAGCTCTGGCAGGGAGAAGAGTAAACTCCGGCAGTGGAGTCTGAGTGGAAGGGGAGAGAGCAGGAAGCTGTAAAGAGCTGTTCTGGGGGGACGTTCTGCTGTTCCCTAGGATGTAGACGTGCTAAAGGCATGAGCTATGCCCATTAATTAATTCTTGGGCACTCCCGAATGTATACAACACAGAACTGAGGCTTTGGGGGGCTAAGATGCTGTCATGTACTGTTTTATGGTAGCCTTTCCATGGCAATTGGAGACAGCTTCCTTGTAAGGCTATTTTGTAACTGCAAGGATTGAAATAGAGGCTCTTTCAGATCCATCACTGGACCTTTGCAGGAACCACCATTTTTGGTGCCCATGGCTGAGCTCTGGGCTGCTTTCCTGTCTGTGGCAGAAACTCTGAAATGCTCTTCAGTATCTGTGCCCTTCTCTTCTTGTTCAGTGTGTGCACAGAGCACATACTATAGCACTGGGAACAGGCACCGGCTCACATGGGAAGGGAGCCACAGTAGATAATGTCCTTGCATGGGATTTAAAATAGCATTAAAAGCCCAGTGGGAGATGTCATTATCAAGTACTAATAAGTTTTGCTGATTTACTGTTCTGTGACTTTCTCAAATGAATGCAACCTATCTCCGCATCTAATTAATAAGCTCCAAGAGGTTGGGTTTTGTGGTCAGACAAATCTGCATTCACATCTCAGTCTGCTGCTTACTTAGCTGTTTGATATTGGGCAAGTTACTTAAATTCTCAGGGACTTGATGATTTTTTGTTTAAGACAGGGATAGTAATAGACTTGCCCCAAAAGGTTGTGAGAATAAAATGAGATGAGTATAAAAGCATGTAGCTCAGTGCCTGCATGTAACTGGTGCCCAGTAAATCCTTTTCTGTGGAACACTGAAGGTACCAAATGCCTCCTTCTAAGGGCGATATGAACAGCACACCCAGCCGGGACATGTTCCTTTCTGTCCCCTGGAATTTCTAGATCTTTGTCATTAGCTCAGGATGTCCACGAAGCAATTGGGAAATGTCTCTTGGCATGCACTTCTTCAGAATTCTGTTGGTTAGGGGCCCTAAACAGGCAGCACCACTAATAGGTCAGTGGCCTAGACACTGAAGATGTCTGGGTTGAATATCTGCCATGTGCCCTTTCAGGGCTTCCACATTTCCCCTTTCTGCTTTCTGTTCCAAGAAGCTTAGATACATAATTTGCCCTAATTATTCTTTTGTCCTTTGATATTTGCTTGGTTGTGGTTGATTTGGGATTTGGGGAGGCTCTGGTTTGGATCTTGAGTGTCCTGCAAAGATCCCTGTGTTAAAGACTTGGTCTCTGTGATAGTTCCATTGAGAGGTAGTAGAACCTTTAACAGGTAAGACCCAGTAAGGGGTGTTTAGTTCTCAGAGGACAAGCCCTCCACTGTGATTGTTGCCCCCCAGTCCCTTCCTTACCTCATTGTTTGCTTTCTGGCCATGAGGAAATGAGGTGGAATTTCCTCCTCTACCCATGTCTGCCATGATCTGATGCTGTTCAGTCCCAAAACAATGGTGCCCAAGAATCATGCCCTGAGACCTCCAAAATAAACCAGTAGCTTTTATAAGCTGATCATCTTAGGTATTTATTACAGCAATGAAAGCTGTCTAACTCAGGGACCCAGGCAGTTGGTTAACCTTTTTTCCTAGCTCACTGCCTGCTTTCACTGAATGTAACAGCCTTTTGAGCTGGTTATTCTTTCCCTTACAGCACTTTCCAATTTCTGGCATCCACTTTCTCTCTATGCTCCTTAGACCTGGAATGTAATAGTCACACTGCTAACCGTGGACTATCATTCCATCTGTTATGGTTTGTGACTGCATGTCCCCCCAGATCCTCATGCAGTCATGGGGCGGACTTTTAGAATTTTGATTCATCCATAGTCCAATGCTGGGATTATAGGTGTGAGTGTTATACCTTCCCTGGGGCAGGTATTTTGCATACATTGTAAGGGAGGGAAAGAGGCTTGCTCTTCCCTTTGCCACTTCTTCATTTTTGCTCTTGTTGCTCTTGCTGTCTTCTGCCACCATGAACAGTTGCCCTTTTCCACGTGCCACTCTGTCTTGGAGCCAACCAAGTATGGACTGACACCTCCACAAAGTGTGAGCTGAGTAAACCTTTCCTTCTTTAATTTTGGGCATCAGGTATTTTTGTCTGAGCAACAAGAGAAAAGTAACCAAGACACCATCCTTTATGTGTTTTCTAAACCTGTCCTGCACTTTTGAAACCAGTTGCCTATAAAACACATTCAAATTATTTTATTTTGAGTTAATTTATTATAAATACACTTATAGCCTCAGCTGTTTTTTTGTGTCTGTCTGAAAATTCCCTTCTGGCCAATTTCTACAAGGCAGTTTAAAATATCTGATCATTAGTTTTCTTACTTGTAAAGTGAGATTAATAGTAATACCCAATCTGCTGGCTTGTTGGGAGGGTAAATGTGATGATGTATGAAAATTTTTTACAATCCATATTTCTGTGCATATACAGGACACAGGTGATTGTCACCATATGCTTAACCCTGGGAGAACCCCTGAAAGGCTTTGATCTAGCTCCAAGATGAGGTTTTACAATGTCGATCTTTGAAATGTTTTGAAGCCCCAAAGTTGTTGTGCTAACGGTTTCATTTACTTTGATGCCATCAACTTCACTTTCTGGCTTTTCTACTCTAAGAGGAGATGATCTGAGAAAACTCTGTGCTGTCCACATACCTGGTAAGCCATTGTTGTTCCATATGGTAGAATAGGGAAATGCAGGCTGTAGATTCTCATGGGTGGCATTTGCCAGTATGTGGTCTCAAGAATAGCTGGCGGAGAATTCACTCTTCAAACCAAAGCGAGCAACCTCTTTTGAGCTCCTGGGCTGATCTAGTCTATTATATTCAGCATGGATCTATCTTTTTTAAAAAATCCATTCAAACACGTAAGGTAAAAATTGCCTTATTGGCTTTTTGCCTGAAATTTTGGCAGAGCATAGACAGATTTCAACATTTATTGCCCTTTGAGTGATTTCCAGCTTTGTTCCAGGAAAAATACAATTAATCTTGTGGCAGCCATGATTATCAATCCGTACGAGAGGCAAGTGGTTTCAGATATTACGCAGAGCCTCTAACTCCTTTGTATGTGCTCATTTTTTTTGGCTGAGGGTAAGTGTAATGCACTCCAGGGGAAACCTCTTGTCTCCATTTGTGTAAATGTCTCCAAAGTCCAAGACTTGCATGGGTTGGGGGTGGGTGATTTTCACTTCCAGCTGTGCTCCATCAGCCCTGGGAACACATCTGGGAAAGTAGGTGTGAGAGGCCCCCATGGGAGGAGGAGGGTGTAGCGAGTGTCACCAGGGAGTGTGAGCAAGATCTGGTTGACTTGATTTTGTCTTGGACAGTATGTTGTCAGACTCTGTGGCTGGAGGAAGGGAGGAGGGCTGTTGTCTTCATATTTTTGAGGTGGTGCCATTGGTTTTCTTCTTTGCACAGTCTTGGTTTTCATAGTAGTGTCTCATAGCATGAACCCTTATCAGGTCCAGGCCAACTGAGAGTCCTAGAGCAACTAGACATGTTTCTTTTACTTGCATTAGCTTTTCAGGGCTTGTTTTTGGCTGTCTCTGAATCCACTCTCAGCTGGTTTATTTTCTTTGCCTTGATTATTGCCTGTACTGACCGTATGGCAGTAGACACTGGAGTATTCTAATGTTTGCTCTGTCACTGAACTACATTGTGATCTTCGTTACACAAGTTGCTAATATCTCTAGGTCAAGACTTTCTTGTCTCTATAAGAAAGTGGATTAGATTATGATTTCTCAAACTTTACTGTGAGAAGAGCTCTGTTTGACTCCAACCAGCCCTACTCTACTGCTAACCTGAACATAAGTGTGCTTATATCTTTACAAAGTCCCTATATCATCCCTCTTTTACCCATCACAGCTGCCTAATTTTTATCTCTGTAGCTGCTGCCATAGTCATGTTACGTGAGCTGACTCACTTGCCCTACCTATCTCCTGGTCTCCACGCTTGTTCCCACCCTGCCTCCAAGTTTTCTTGTCAACTCCTCTCGGGATTGCGTACAATCCTTTAATTCTTTCCTATTACTCCAGGGATAAAATCCAACATGCTGAATGGATAACCCAGGTGGCACTGATCTGCCTCTTTGGTTTCATCTCATGTCACTTACTCTTCCCTCGTTCTTGGAGATGGCCACTCTGGCCTTAGTGCAATAGGACCTTTGTGTAAGTGGCTTCCTCTGCATGGATTATCCTGTCAGTTAGCTAACTTTACTAGTCAGTTCCTCCTAATTTTTGTGTCTCATGGCTGAGTTTTCTAGACAAGGTCAGAGTCTTCTGTTAGGAGTTCTGCAGCTGAGTACTCTTTCATTATAGAAGCATCTCAGGGGCTTATGATGGGTCTGCCCTGAGAGATCTTGAGCTCAGCAGGCAAAGCATGGCATCCACAGAGTTCAGCACGGGATCTGGCACATAATAGGTACACCATAGGTACTGTTAAAGGAAGAGAGGGTAGGAGGGATATGCATGAAATATACCAAATAGCTGAGCTATTCAGGATAAATGTCCAGTTTCTATGCAAGGTTTTAAAATAGTGGACATGGTGTGTCCCATTCTCAAACTACTACAACTTAGGCTGGCAGTGTGAGTGTAGGCGGGAGAAAGAGACGTATCTGTTCCTGCTTCATTTGTATCTTTCTTTGCATCCCTGCCATGGGTGAGGTGGGGAGGTGATGGGGGCAGTGGCAGTGTATAATCTATCCTTCGGATTGATTAGGCCCTGGTAGGGGTCAGGCAAAGCAATAATACCGAGTAGAATGTGACACGGGAATCGCTAGTTGTGGTGGCAGGCATTAATGAAGATAAATCACATAGGCAGTTGTTTTTCTTCCCCTCTCCTGTTACAGAAGACCTTAAAAATCACCCAGTCCAGTATTTACCCAGCCCCCTACTTCATCATAATTTCCTGGGAAGTTTGCTGAAATATAGACCTCCAGATCCAATGCACAAATTTTGAGTCACTATGGACATTTTGACTTCCTAGGTCTATGGTAGGGTATAGACCTCAGCTTTACCAAGTAGGTTTTTGGGAAATGTGCAAAAAGCTGATCTTGGGTCTAAGCTTTTTATGCCATTGCATCTTTGTTACAACTTTGAATGCCACGTAAACATGGGATCGCTCATACAGACTTCTTTGTCTTTCATTAAGAAAGGTTATATCTTTTATTTTTACATCATGTTTAATGTTTTGAAGTGCTCACACATCTTACATCACATTGTTTCTCATAAGAACCCTTTGAGGTCAGTGGGATTCGCACAAGTCTCGCTCTTTTAGCAGATTTGGGTACTGAGGGGAGCCAGGGGAAGACTTGCTAATGTCCCCTCTCATCTTAGTGCGCCTGCTGGTTCCACAGTCCTGATGCGTGTATTCCACACTGGGAGATGTTCACACTTCAGTCTAGAATGCCACACACCTTATTTATTGTCTTATAATATTTAATTTCTGTATTAAACGTTTGCAATTAGCCTTGAAAGAAATGATTGATAGCCTTTCCTCATTTTTAAAAAGGGCGCTTTACAGATACATAAAGGTAAGGAGCTGTTAGGGGAGATTTTATGGCAGATCGTTCTTGGCAGCAATCGCTTTTCTTTTATTGCAGTCTGGAAATTTTCCTGGGTAATAACTTTCTTTTCTTTTAACATGCATAAAATAAAGAGGTTCTAGATAGTTGGGTTGTTATCAAATAATTTTCCAAAGACAGCCATAAATTGTCAATACCATTTAGGCAAAGAACAAGATTTGTCTACATCTGGAAAACCAATGTATGAATAAAATTTGGAATTTTCCCTTTTTGTGGGTCATGATATTTGGCTATTCAAACTATTATTCCTTTATAGGCAAGTAGACTGGAGAGTTGGGATAAAAAATTTTGGGAAATGTATTCATGTAACTTCCCCCAATGGTAATATTTCTCTTATGAATACAGAAATTTACATTTAATCTTGCTCTCTTCAAAGTTGGGAGAACAAAGAGTGCTTCAATTGAAGGCAAAAAGATAGAAAATCTTAATCATGAAAACTAGCACCGAGAGAAATTTGATAGAACTGAAAACAAAACATATTAGTTATAGTCATAAATTCATTCAACCAGTATTTTGAATACTGGTTGATTATATGCCAGACTGTGTTTTAGGCATTGAAGATTATTAGAGATAAATAAGAGTTACAACCTACCAGGAGAATGGCATTGGATAGAACCTTGTACTGTGCTGTATAAAGAAATTATTATCAAAATTGTAATTGTTGATTTATTCAGTGCTTAATTTAAGCCAAGCACTGTATTTTATAAACATCAACTCACTTAACCCCTACAGTAACCCTGAAATGTAGATGTGATTATCAACTTCATTTCTTCACTGGAGAAAGTGAGGGAAGTGAAGGTTAAATGAAGGCCAAAGATCACACAGATAGTAGACAGCAGCGCTTAGGGTTTAGCCTCATCTGGTCCCTAAGCCCGTGCATGCACAGAGTGAGTCCCTTCCCTGAGTCATGCAGCATGGATGAATGAATGAAGGGTTTGCAATGCTGATGGGGTTTTTCAAGGCAATTGCACAATACAGCAAAGGTGTTTAAACCAATCTGAGTGAGTCCTTTTGAAGTGGTATTTAAACCGAGTTCTAGGGAGGAACAATGGATGAGAGCCATAGAATTTTCCAAAATGGAAAGGTCAGGAATACAGCAGAGCTCTGAATTCAGAAGATACAATTTTTCTGTAACATCATTACATTATAGCGAGGCTTCCTAGCCCTTTCATATCATGGCACACAAAGACAATGACAAGATTTGGATGGTAAAAGTAGGTTAAAATGGAGGCAGAAACTTGTGGCTAGTGGTGGTTGTAAGGACCCTGGGTGCCTCAGGCCCCATCCAGATGGCTGGACGTGTCTGCGTCTATTCCCAATATTCATAATTTAGTGCAAGACCTCGCCCTAAGAACCACCATGGATGCACTGTGAATGGAATGGTTCCCCCAGAACTGTTCCTTTCATGTTTAACTCAGATCTTTCTGTCCCCTTCCCTCTCAGGTCCAGCCCCACAACATCTCTGAAAACCTGGAGACTGCAGACAGAAGTATCCTCTCCCTTCCAGCCTTCCTAACACTCCAAACAGACCTTTCTCGCCAAATAGGTGGCCACACGTTCACAAAATTAACTTGTTTGATAGAAGCAATCTAATTACACTTACAGTAAACTGTGAAAGACTGATATACTAGCCATTCTTCTAGGAGGATAAGGAGATTTAACTGAAAGGAGTGAGCCTTATAAATCCAAGAGATCCAGTGACATTACCAGGTAAAGGAGATGGCCTCCCTTCACTACCTCCATAAATCCAGATGAGGTACACTTTTTAGGCTTATGGGTTATGTTTCGTTACCTGGAAATCAGGGAGACCAGAGTGCCGAGTAAGCTTTTTTAATTGCTGGATTGTTGCATAGGGAATGCTTAATGAGACTTGAGGAAAAAACATTGACAAATGCAATAGACCTGGTCCTGCAGCTCTGTTTGCGTGTGGATGAGTGTCTGACTGAAAGTGTAGCCCATCTTATTTTTTTGTATGGAAGGTAGCAGGGTTATGAGAGAGCAGGAAGAAACTTGCATGGCATCTTAGGGCCCAGGCTTGGAGCTGACACACTGTCACATCTGCTCTCTAGGCCAGGGGTGGTGAACCTATGCTATCTGTGCTGCAGTTGGCACGCAGAGCCCACTCTGTTGGCATAGGAATCAAGTCACCCCGGCAACTGAGCATTGGATAACAGTTGTTTTTCTTTTTTCTAAACTAAAACCTCAATATTCAGGTTTAATTGTGGTGTTGCCATTTTGCAACAAGTAAGTGGGTTTGGGTTGCAGTTTGGACATTGTGTCCAATGGGGTCACCAACACTGCCATAGGCCAAGGTGATGAGTGTAAATCAAGACAGTAAGGCTGGGTGAAGAATTGGGGCCACTAATACAGCCCGCTACATGAGTGGGTGACAAATTCACAATCTGAAGTGTATGTGTAAGTATATATATTTTGGGGGTGAGGGTGGAAATGAATCACTATGGAGAGTGCAGGGAAATAGACAAAATAGAGGTGATCTCGGAGCTAATATTACAGTCTGTGCTGTGAGCTTGTGTGGACACATGTACACACACACACACACACACACACACACACACACACACACATACACACACACACCCCGCACACAGAGTTAAATCTAAAGGGAATACAAACACTTTAAAAACCAACCAAATAAATCTTCCTATGTTTGTACTAAAACACCTCTCTCCTCTCTTCTCCTAAATATTGTCTGTATTTTTGTGCTTTAATTTATGCTTCAATTCTTACCTTAGCTTCTTTACTCAATTAAAAAGAGATTCAACCATAGAAAACCCCATCACTCATCATTCAGGAGGGTTTGCTCTGGAAAAGGGTGCATTTGGTTGTGCAGGCTCATTAACTATTCTCTTTTTAATTGCATATTCTGGATGTTGTTGCTTTATGTAAATACTTCTTTGGTGTCAAAAGTGACCTTGTTACTATCTCCTATTGCTTATTAGGAATGTGAAGATAGGTCACCTCTGGAGGTTTTCAGAAAAGATTGTTTGATTCAATACCAACTTGTCTTTTCAGGTTGTGGAATGAACATTTACTTAAATAACTATTTGTGGGGACAAGCCCTTCCCCTAAGTAAAATGATGTAAGTATTAGTTTAGAGGCAAATTTGAAAAAAAAAATCTACTGGAGGAGAGGATTAAGTGAAATTCCTTAAACAGGCTTTTAAGACTGCATGGACTCCTTCTGTCCATCTTGAGTAAGTGTGCTGCTCTTTAATGAGATTATTTTGATGTTTTCACCAGATTTGAGCACAATGTATAACAAAGATTTCTTTCTATTCCCCTTTCTCCTGAGGAAATGTCTTTTTGTTGGGCTAACTGTTGATAGCTAAATTATTATACCCAATTGTTCTGATTTATATATTCTAGGTCCGCCTACAGGCTTTTACATTCAGCCTGCCGTTTGGGCTTTGTCTACACTAGTTACCCAGATCGACCGCCTTTCTTCTTTTGCCATCTAGCAAGTCTGTGGCATTGATTCTGCCATGATTTCTACATTTTTATCCTCCTGTGTGCTGCTTCTCAACTCCTGTCCCTGAGATGTGGTAAAATGACCACTGCGCTCCACAGAAATTGTTCTTGGGTTTGGCTCCTCCAATTCTTAACTCCTCCTGTGATAGTAGGAGGAGCACATTAATTCTCACAGTTTCAGTTTTCTTGTTGCAAAACAGGAGAGTCAGGCTTAATAGTCTCTCTTAATCTCTAATATTCTCATACTGTAAGTTTCTTCAGTCTCTACTGTGATTCTTTGATGCAAATTGAGCACTTCTGAGAAGTTCGGAGCCTTGTGAAGTGCCCAGAGCTTTTTCAGAGCAGTGTAGGAATAGAATCTGCACCTCTGCCATCTACGTCCCTCACACCCTCTCATCCCATCTCGCTTCTTCACAGGTCCTTTCTTTGCTAGGTCTCTCATGTGCTATGTGCTTCGGCACAGTGTGTGTATGGTGTAATTCAGTCACCATTTATTGTTGCTTATTGGCTTCTAAAAGACAGAACTATGGCATTTCTTCCTTATTTTCACCTAGTTTATTGAATGGTGAACACCTTCTCTGTGTCTGGGATGGCACTGTGTGTTGAGGACACAATGATTTTGGGGAAAGACATGAACCTGCATTAGGGCAGAACCTGGGAACTGGCTGAATTTCAAGGATGGGTAAATTCTGCACTGGATTCAGTGTAAGGGTTACCTTTGCTTTGGTTTCTTTTTGAACCAACCTTCTTAGGCTACAAGTGACGATGCTACATGTTGATGATGAAACTCACCAGCCCTCTCAGGTCTGTGGAAATGTGGGTGGGTTTTTTGGGTAGTCTCTTCACTCTGACGGACAGGCTCTTTGCATTTTATAACTGCATTTAACTTAACCCCTCCCCCCCAAATATGTCCTCATTCAGTATAATTTTGACCCTGAATGAAGCATGAGATACAGGTCTAATGTGTAATTAATATGTAATTCTAGAAAAAATCTGGCTGCAGTAAGATACAATCTCTCTCTGTCTCTCTCTCTGTCTCTCTCTGTCTCTGTCTCTCTCTCTGTCTCTGTCTCTCTCTCTCTCAATGCCTGGTTTCAATACTAGACCTTTTGAAATTCACATTTTAAAGGAATCTTTTTACAATCATTTCCACAACCAGGGAGCTTACGTTCTCAGTGACTGTTTGGTGTGCTGACTCACACTGAACCGTGCTATATTTTGGCCCAGTTGTCCCTCTCAAGGGTCATGTGCTGCAGGCTTGATCTTGAGTGTGGTGCTGTGGGGACGGGGAAGTCTTTAGGAGGCAGGCCCTAGTGGGAAGTTCATGAAGGTGCACCCTCAAAGGGATTGTGGATGGTGGTTTGTTTCTCTTTCCTTTTCTCCCTTTCACTTCCCTACCATGAGGTGGGTGGGTTTTCCTCCACCAAATGCCCCCACCACAGTGGACTCTGTGGCTGCAGGGGCCTCAGTCACAGCCATTTATCAGAGATGAAACCTCTGCAGCTGTGATCCCAAGTAAACCTTTATGCTTTGTAAGTTAGTTTATTTGAGATATTTGATAGAGTAACAGAAAACTGACTGACATAGATCATTTGTGGTTCTCTCTCTAATAGCCATTGTATCTCATTCAGATGATTTGCCCATGCTCGGTTTTATGCTCTGAAATTTTCCCACAGAAAATGCTGCAGAAGGCAGGCATTTTCACAGTCACATCTCTTATCTACGCTGGTGGCTTTGTTAACTTCTGGAAGCTTATAGAGTTTACTTCTTGTTTTTGCAGTTGAAGATTTTATGATTAGTTGGCTAGCCTCTTACTTTTTGTCTCTAAAATAAAGGTAATAATTTCAATGACATTAGATTCATGTGAACACTTAGTGAAATCATGCTTGTGAAAGAATTAAACTTTAAGAGACAGAAGGGCTCTTTAACAAATACTTGTCACATCTGACTTAGATGTAAAGATATTAAAAGGCATCTAAAGATGGGGAAATGCAATAATCTCTCTCCTTCATATGATTTATCTTTTCAGGATAATGGCTTAAGTTTTAAGGCTTTGCAGGTTAAAATACTTAGCTTTGTCACTTACTAACTTAGTCATTTTACTGTAGTGCTTTGTGGCTTAATTCCCTAATCTGTAAAAATGGAATTAATATTAATTACCTCATCAGGTTGTTGTGAAGATGCGCTAATTTATATAAAATGTTCAGAACAGTATTAGTATCTCATGGGCAAAAGGAGCTATTATTCCATTATTTTAAATTTTTTGTCCACTTTCATGTGCATGTTTATTTCAGTGTAATTTTAAGATCTGTATAATTTTATGGCATGAGATTTCAAGTTAAAAACATTTGCATAGAAATTTAATTTTAATTAGTTTTATAAGTGTGAATCAGAAAATGTTCATCATTTATGCTAGTCACCATTTTAAAAAAAGTATTCTAGGTAGGTTGACATTTGATATTCACCAGTTTTGAATGATGACTTTACAATAAAAATTCAGAAGTGCATCCCTGTGTTAAGAGGTGTAAGTGTCTTATTGGTCATTATCTATGGCTATATTGCTTTCCAAATGGATTGCAGCAGTACACATGTGTGTTTCATAGGTTTCACAGTTTTGGCAGTTTAGTCAGAGGATCTGGCCTTTGCATAGTCACCATGAAGAAGCAGTGAGCCTAGAAATTAAAAGGTGATGTCTACTTTGTTCATTTCTTGCCTGCTCTCCCCCACCCCCCACACACATGGGAAGACAGAGGTGAGGCAACTGTTGTGGGCAACGTTACTGAACTCAGGAATTTACCTGAACTGGATTCCCATTGGACACTCTGTAATTCTGTCTTACCAAATCACTCTCCACTCATTTCAGTATTTGTTCAGTATGTTCTCCATTCTCAGACTCCTGTTTTTGGATTCTATGTCCTCATCTTCTTCCTCAACCTTCACTCTATCCCTTGCATATGTTATCTCTGATCATGTCTTGGCTTTTTGACACAAGAGGCTCCTGAATCTGGGGTTAAACTACACTTGGCTCCAAAGAGTCTTTTTTAGGCTTCCAGGTGGGTGCATAAGCTCTTGTTTGAATGACAGTAGTTTTTCACTTGCCCTGTGATAATAAAAATAGTCTCCTCTGAGCATGAAGAGCACACACAAAGAGAAGAACTGGCCTGGGTTATAGCTTAGCTGTGCAGTGCCTGCTTGGCAAACATGAGGTCATGGTTTCAATTTCTGGTACTGAAACCCCCCCAAAACAACCCCCCAAAAAAACAAAGAAAAAATTTAACTCAAAACTCTGGATGCAGGTCCAAAAGTGTGACTCTCGTACAACAGAAGAGGTTGCATATGTCAATGCAGAGACATGTGCTGGTGTGTCATAGCAACACTGTTCACCGTAACAAAGTGGAAGCAGAATGCGTATCTAGGGAAAATGGACAAATGAAGTGCTGGTATCCTTACAAAGAAGTATTATTCAGAAAAGGGAAAGAATTAACTGAAAATACTTGCAGCCACCTGGATGAACCTCAGAGCTATACTGTGGAAGGAAAGAAGCCAATCAGATAAGACTGCATTCTGTATGAATCTATTCAATTCAACATCAGGCTAATGGCTTCCAGTGGTAGAGAGTGATGGAAGTGTAAGAGGGCTGCTGGAGTCCTGGCAATATTCTGCTTCTTGATCTTCACATTGGATGCAAAGTTTCATTGAGTTCTGCACTTGAGGTGTGATGCATTTCTTTGCCAATATAATAGGCAACAAATATTCTAGTCATCAACCTAAGTGCTGACTTTGTTATCCATTATTTAGAACTATTTTTAGGCTACTTGTGTCATCACAGGCTACCATTTAAAATGCAAGAGGACTAGCATATGGCATTTTCCCTGCGATTCTTCTTCTTTTTTTTTTTTTTCAGGGTTATTATAAAATTTATTTATTTTTTATTTTAAAAAGTAAAAGTACAAAAACATATTAACAAACAGACACCAATTAGCATAAAAAATAGTACAATCACAACTAATCTATAGACAAGGTGACATGGTCTCAACAGTGGTTATTTCTTTATCCATTGATATCTTTGAAGTGTAAATATATGAACCCATATACAGACATGCAAAATAAGTCAGACAATCCTCTCAACAACAGAAAAAACACAAATTCCCTGCGATTCTTCTGCCTCAGTATTATTTCTCAGTAGGATGCAGGATTGTGTCATATGTATTTCTTTGCACTCAGTGCTTCCTCAAAGCTTGGCATGTAGGAAATGATCAATATGTTGAGATAAACCATTTGCTGAGGAGGGGAAAAAAAGCCTTCCTGGGATTTGGGTAACTAAAGATTTATCCAAATAATTGTCGCAACAGAAAAAAAAGAGCCAGAACTTACTTAGCAATCTAGTGAATATTGAGTGGTCCCAGGAGAGTTGGTTCTCTGGAAGCAGACTGGCTGTTTTCATAGCAGTCTTAATGAGCAGGAGTAAATCAGAAGGACCAAGTTCCCTGGTCATGCCTGTCATGCTGCAAGTAGGGAGAAGAAGGAAATAAGTTTATGCCTGAGCTCACTGAGCTTCAGTGAAGGAAACTTGTTTTGAAGTGGCTGAGTTGGGCCAAAGGGAGGCAGGCTGAGAGGGTGGGCCAAGGCCAGATCAGTGTGAGGAATGGTGGCTGACTCGTGGCAATGGTCAAGACTGGGTGGTTAATAGAAGAAAGGGTTTGAAACCTGAGGAGTCATAGAGGAAGAACACGACAGTAGTAAGTAAAATTCTGAAACATACTTCACTGAAGGATCCAGGGTAGATTAGTAAGCATTGTCTTAGTTACTTTTCTCATAGTTGAAACAAAAATCTCAATACCCACAGTTAAAGGAGAAAGGTTTATTCTGGTTCACATTTTGTAGAATTTTCAGTCCATAAGTGGCTGGCTCCAAGGCATGAGAGGGGCATTGGAGAGGAGAAACAGTTCATGGTACAACAGGCAGGAGATGGTGAGCTAGCAAGCAGCAGCTTCCTTTCCTTCTCTCCCTTTATGTTCCATCCAGGCTACAAGACTGTTGATTAGTGCCACCTACACCCAGGGCAGGGTTTCTATTATCCATATCCAGCACTGTGGTAAACTCATTAAGTTACCACATGCCCTTAATCCATACTCACACACTCTAGATCCAGCCGCCTCTGAAAAGCTCCACCTATGATTGCATGAGGCTTTGGTGGGACATCTAGCTACAAGCCACAGCATTTTATTTTATTTAAAATTTTATTTAGTATATGTTTGTAGTACATACTGATTACATGCATAATGGGGATTTGGTACATGTATGTAAACATAGCTTAATTCCCTCTGTGTCCCCTTCTTTTCCCTTTCCTACCCTGGCTGCATCTTTTCTTTTTTATTTCCCTTCCCTCTCATCATCCTTCCATCTCTTGATCTTCTTCCCACTTTAGAAAGATCTGTTTCCCTACTTTCTATTCTCTAACTTTAATTTTATTCTTTATTTATATGTTGGGCTACTCATACAAGAGGAATTATGTGATATTTAAGCTTGTGTGTCTGATTTATTTAGCTTAACTTTATAGTCTCAAGGTACGTCCATTTTCTTATAAATGACTCGTTTATCCTTCTTTAAAGCATAGTAGTACTCCATTGTGTGTAAGCCCCACAATTTCCTTATCCAATCATTACTGAACATTTTACTATGTGCAGCACTCTGTTAAGTACTTTGAAAATATCCATTTAACTCTCATAATGACCCAATGAAGCATTTGTTATTGTGCCCATTGTGCAGGTAAAGTAGCTGAGGTCAAGAGGAAGATGTTGTTTATTCAAGATTGCACAACCTTTTCTGACAAAAAATGTTGCTTTTTAATCAGCTAGTTATGTAGCTCAGACTCAAGGACAGATTTCTAGCTTTTAGGTGGATGTAAGGAAAGATCTCAAACCTGGGAGCAGAAGTCAGAGCCCTAGACTGATAGAGACTAGAATATTTGGAGAAGTGACGAAGGCAAAGGGGGCAACCTGGAGAAAGAAGAGAGGACCCCGTGTTGAGCAGACATCATGCAGCTGGTTCTTGAAGAGCATGATAGCAGTTGCTATGATGGACAGTAGATCACCCAGATGATGGGCACATGAGTCCCAGGGTTCTGGTCCTCAGGATCAATGCAGAATCCAGTTATTACAGTCAGATACAAAGGCTGAGGTACAGTTGAGGCTAGGATGCATTTATATTGATTTTTTTCACCTATTCAATCTCTTTTAAAACTTAGTATAAGGCTGATGTTCAGAAGGGAGATCAAGGGACTCTGGCCATGGGGAAAGTACAGCTTAAGGTGTGGGAAGGAAGAGGCTAGGACAAGGTGGTCTAGCATCCATTAGGAAATTACTTCTCTTCCTTTTGAGATGATCTAGTGAGCTGTTAGGCATAGTAGCCCATCCATACTCAGTAAAGGTATGACCATGAGGGCTAACTTAAATCCTAAGTGATATGACAAAGGTTAAAAGTATGTAGAGAAGATTTATTTCAAGAAGACAACCTGTAACTCTATGTTTTTCTTAATATGTAAAAACCCATAAAAGATTTGGCTCCTGTCCTTTCTGAGACCTTGTTCTTTGCCCTGTCCTTAGGTCCAATAGACTGTCTCACCCATCTAAAGATTTCCATTTTTGTTGACTAGTTGGAGAAAATTTCTGTTGCTTACAACTCCCAAACCTGACTAATACAGAGTCAGTATGTCCATCTAGTAAAGAAAATAGATCATGCCTCCCTTGCAAGAAGAAACACTTTTTTCATTTTTTAATCTAGAGATTCTGGTTCAAAGTCTTCTTTGTGGTAAGTGCTCAATAATTGTTGGTTGAATAAAAAAATGAACACAAAGATCATTTTACATCATTCATCCTACTGTGGTCATGTAGACTCGGTTTAGAAATAGTGACAAATAAGTTGCATGACAGTATCTTTAAACCTTCATGCAATTATTTTTAATCCAGCCAAGAATACTTCCTGTTTTGCAAGTAAAACAAAGCACATCTTCATTTTTATGGCAGTCATCATTTCTCTTGAGAGAAACGGGGTTATTGTAATTCCAGCTTAGTTGAAATACATAAGGCTTACTCATCCTGTGCATAAAATTGATAACTTGTGCATTTGGGACTGTCTATTTCTTTCCTATTAATCCATTTTAGACTTTATAAGTCAACTGAGCATTCAGCTTTTGAAAAATGATTCTGGAAAATTATTTTGCATAAGTACTAGTAAATACTGGCACATGTTCCTGGCAGAGAATGGAAATAATCCATTTAGTCTCTGGTGGCCCCAGGAACAGAAGTAGTGACTGGAGAATTAGCTGAGTTTGCATGGCAGCAAAGTATGTGCTGGTCAGTTCTACTTTCTGAGTTTCTTTCCATTTAATGAGGATGATTTATTTTATTTTTTTCTCAATCCAGCTTCATTTAATTAAATTTGGTGAATTTCTCTGCAGCACATGATAATCTGGTGTGTGTGTGTGTGTGTGTGTGTGTGTGTTTGGTACTGGGGATTGAACTCAGGGCCTTGTCTATGCTAGGCAATCACTCTACCTCTGAGCTACATCCCTGGCTGGTGGGTGATTTATTTTAAAATTTCACAAGGGAAGATCACAGGCAGATGAGAGAAGTGCACACAAGCATATCAGTAATCAGAGTGACCGGGAATGGGAAAAATATTAGCTTTTTTCTTTGGGTTCACAAAGGCGACCAATTGGAAGTTTCTAATGATATTATTGTTTATGTTTATAGACAGTAAGCATGGCCAAGCTGTTAATTTTTTAAATAAATTGCAAAGTATAGGATATTTTGCAGCTGTGAAGTGACATATGTGAACATTAGCAATGTCAGCTTATTTACCTCTACTACTGGCTATGTGCTAAAAGAAGAGAATTGTGACTCCTTAGAAAAGGCCTGATTTTATAAAGATTGGTGAGAGCTTCGAACATTTGTAAGATGGCTGTGCACTGTTGTTTACGAAGAAGAGAGTGAGTTATTTGACTCCTTGTGACTGTTGCTTTATGTGAACCTGACTTTAAATCAGGTGTATAGTAATATGGTAAGTAAGAAATTAATATAATTAGTTTCATAATTAAACCCAAACCAAAATTTTCCATTAAATATTTTGTGACTGACTTATTTGAGATCCAAAATTTGAAAAGTTGCTGCAACTACCTTTACAGTTTTTGTTAATATAAATCTGAACCAATTTAATTACTTGATTTTTTGAAGGAATTAATTTATTTCTCATAATTGGCCCCTCCCCTAGACTAAATTATTTTGTTTTAAAGGGTGCTTAAAGTTAACTATTTTTCTATTTCTCAAAATTAGCTTGAAAACAATGGTGAGAATAGATGGATGATTAAGGCTGTATAACTGCATGAGGTACAAATGGAAGGGACTTTTTTCAACATCACAAACCTGAGCTTTATTTAAAATGCATAAAGATCAAACTAAGAAAATGTCCTTTTACCTGGCAAGCACAAGGTCCTGAGTTTGATTCCCAGCACACACACAAAAAAGAAAACTTACTTTTAGAAAGTGATTGCTCCACCTGGATTGTGCTGGGCCAGGCAGGTGGTGGACACCAGTTCACATCCAGTAAAGTGAGGATCTCTCAAGATGATGCAGCAGGGGAGGGCTGAACCTAAAGGTGGGGCAGAGACAGTGGCGATGGCAAAGCTATGGACTGGACTGGGTGCCGGGGTTGCTTTCAGAGTTAGCTCCTGAAACCATAAATCTCAGCCTCAAAGGGTTGGCAGTCAGAAAAAGGCCCAAAAGGTTAGTAAATTTCTTAGGTTGGGACCAGTAAATAGAAGTCTGTTTTGTTAACCAAGAGCAAAAGCACAACAAAAAGGGACTGAGTAGCAGCATTAGGGCTTTGGGAAAGGACTTTTGAATCAAGGGTTGAGGGGTGGAGGTTGGGGCTTAAATGAGGCATGATTTTGAGGTTAGGGTCTTGTTGTGGGCAGAACTGTGTCCCCCAAAAGTATACGGTGAAGCCCTAACCTGTGAATACGACGCTGTTTGGAAAGAAGGTTTTCATTACTTAATCAAGCTAAAATGAAGATGTTAGGGTGAGGCCTCATCCTCTTGACTAGAGGCAATGCTATGTGGAGACAGACACACACGGAGAACCCATGTGATGACAGAGGCAGGACTGGAAGGACACACTGCAAGCCAAGAAAGCCAAAGATCAACAGTGACGGCCGGAAGCTAGACAGGAGCGGGGAGGGATTCTCCCGGAGTCCCAGAGGGAGCATGGCTCTGCTGACAGCTTGGTTTTGTACTTTTAACCCCTAGAACTCTGAAGCAAAAAAAAATTCTGTTGTGTTAAACCAATCGCCGAGTGCTATGTTGTTATGGCAACCCTAGTAAACCAAAGCAAGTCTCTCTTTGTCCTTTCTCTCGTGCTGGATTTAAGCTGTGTTAGGCCTAATTCCTTCGACCCCTGAGAGTGAGAAAGGGAAAGAGGGGTGAGCAGTCAGGAAGTCCTCATCCACGTTAACTGCGGAAAGACGGACCTTTCCTCTGGCCGTGCAGTGATGACCTTGGGTGAGCAAAACACTTCCACTCTCAGAGCATGAACAGGAGCAGCGTGACAGGGCCGAGTGGAATTCATCAGCTGTATTTCCCTCCCTGTGTTCTTGCTCCCACCACTTTATGTTATCCATTCAGTAAAGCAAGGAGACACAGGAATCAATATTTGAATAAAGAAGCAAAATAGGGCATTCTTAGAAATCAACCCCAAGGCTTCAGGGAGTCTACACAAACCAAAGAGATCCACAGAGCCCATCCCAACTTGTCTATGCTGAGCAGGCAAAGGCAAGGATTTCATCTGACTGCGTACCATGTGCCAAGGCACAGGGGGCTGGTGGGACGCCAGAGCGCATTCTAATGTGGTGTTTTTGTTTAAATCGGGTCCTTCCATTCTCTTACCCTCCACACACCCCCTGCTGAATTCTGTGGGACCACCAGGGACTTGAAGCAGATCTCCCAGGGGGAAGTGGCACCGGGCCGTCTCTCAGTTGCTAACTTGGTGCCACTCCTCCCACAGGCCCTGGCTGTGCTGACCGGAGCAGCACAGTGGGACCCTGAGCTGACCAGGAGCCGACAGAGTCTGGCCACCGCCAAAAACTTGTCTTCAGTCCTGGGCACCTTCTTCCTCAGGTTTCAGATGCTGTTCTCTTGCCTCTGCACTCCACAGCTCGTGCTGCGCGCTTTTCTTCTGGGGCTCCGCTTTTCTCAGACTAGCTGCAGAATAGCAGGCAGCGCCCAAGCCTTCCCTGCAAATCTGCACCACCCCTACATGCAGAAAAGCGCTTTTCCTCTCCAGTTTTTTTCCCTGTGCTAACGATCACAAGGGAAACAGGAATACAAAGATAAAAATCAGGATCCAAGTTGTGAAAGTTCACAAAAAGCCATAGAAATAAAAATTATTCCTTTTGGTCCTTTCTCGTCTTGACGCTGTAGGCAGTTTTAAAAAATTACTTTTGTCAACTCTTACTCTTCTGCCCTTGATAGGGATTTCTTAATCCTACTGGGCTTTTCTAAATGAAGGAAAGATCGAATGGTATAATCTTGATAACTTGTTTCACAGAATGCTGCAAACTCATTAGTGCTATTACTACTGAGTTAAAACTAACATTAAAAAATCATCTTTTCAAGATTCCAGGACCCTATAGTATTTCACTGTGGATACAAGAGATTTTTTTCTTTCAAAGGAAATGAAAGTCAAGTGTACCAACAATGTCGAATGGCCAAAAAAAAAATACTGTGCGATTTTACTTCCACAAAGTATCAAAATAGTCAAATTCATACAGACAGAATATAAAACAGCGTTTCTGAGGGGCTAAGGGAGTAGAGGGATGGGGAGTCAGTGTTTAATGGGTAGAGCGAGATTCAGTGTGGGAAGATGAAAAAGTTCTGGAGATGGGTTGTGGTGATGCCTGAATGTACTTAATGTCACTGAACGGATACTTGCAAATGGTGAAGATGGAAAAGGTTATGTTGTGTGTACGTGGCACACCCCTCCTCAGGGTGCACTGCATGCTCGGGAGTGAAAAGAAAAGACAGAGGAGTGTAAGGTGCACAGGAATTTAAGGCTCTGCAAAGCACGGTGCCTGTGCTTGTCATTCTTTCTCACTGAGGTCATCTCAGAACCAGAGACCTTGTAGGGACTGTAGCTTGGTGACAGCGACATTCCACAGACCTGTTAGTGGGAGCTCTGTGGCTGTGAAGCTGCACCAAGAAGTCTGTGCACCACTCATACTAAAAGGAAAAAAATAACAATACCACTCACCAAGTAATGCAAAAGAAACATTCTTGTTTTCTCTGGCTTCTCACAGTCAGATACAAAACAAAAGTTTTTTTTTTTTTCTTATCTGTAATGCAAATACAAGAAAACAGAGGTTTCTTGAATTCCTTTGAAATTTCCTTTAAAAACCAGCATTTTCCTAGAGAGATTTATTAAATTCTTAGAAACAGTCAAGCAGCTACTTTTCATATAATAGAATTTGCTTCAATGAAGATTCCTTAAATACTTTGGCTTTCAAGAATTATCTGTGAAGAGAATATGAATACACTTTCTCCTATTAACATTGAGGCTCATGTCACATGAGAGAACTTTCTGAGAATATTAACATTAAAATATCATCCTGAATTTTTTCATTAAGAAAAAGTCACTCTTCATATACCTACAGCAATTAATTATTAAATGCTACAATAAGCTATTCCAATCTTATTCAAATAAACCCTGAAAAAGTCAGCCTAATGTTAACTTATTCTGGGAAGAGCTCCCTAGGATTTTAGAGAATATTCAGCCTTTTTAGAATCTTGGCTTGGAGAAGGCTTCAGGGTTAAACAGAGTTGGTTTACAACCTGGTCCTATGACTCACTAGCTTATGACATTGGCAAGTCACTCATTTTCTTGCACCTGAATTTTATAATCTGTAAAATGAACCTTATGTCAATTTGTATCCAATAGAATTGGTAAGAGAAATAATAAGATACTGCAGAAAGGAAGGTGCTGCTGGGCCTGACCACTGCTCACGCTCACTTATATTTTGGGTCATCTAGCTTATTTCTCATTAGGATTTTCCTGAATAAAAATTCATTTTTTTTGAAAATCATTATGATAATATGTGAAAAATACTTACTATCATGCCTGACACATATAAGACCAGCGGTAGTAGTACATTTGTCCACTGGTAGCCAGCTCGTCCATTCATTCAGCTACCCATTCATTTATTTTCTAAAACAAACACTTATTGAAAATCTCATTATATGAAGAGCTTTCCTAGTAGTGAAAATATGAGTAAGAAAGACAGATTCTTTGTCCTAGTGGAGCTCACATTCTAGTCATGGAGAAAGATGATGCAGAGGGAAATATATGAAAATTTCAGGGCTTTATCAGTGCTGGAAATCCAACAGTCATGGCAATGGCCTGGAGAATGATACTGCTCAGACTGCTCTTCAGTGGTCATTCAGAGGAGCTGGCAAACGTTTTTCTGAAGGCTTGATGTTTGAATGGAGACCAGAGTCCTAAGAAGTTAGGCATGTGGAGATGTGGGACGATGGTGTTTAGGTACTTGAAAATCCATTTGGAATCCAGAATTTGGGGGCAGATTTTAAGAACTAAAGCTGTGATAAATGCTGTCCATTACTTCTTTATACCTCAGGGCACCAGGTCAGACTTGAACGGCCTCAGAAATTGGGTGTGTGCTGTGTGCTCACTGATCTGCCATACTGTAAGTGTCTTTAACTTGCTCCTGGTTCAGCTCTTCCACCACCAACAGCAGCTGCAATTTGCAGGGTATCTGCATGCACCCATGAGTGTCAGCAGGTGTGTATTTAGGGCTCTTGAAATAACACCTAATGATTTTAGTTGAAATCAGCAAAGGGAATCCTCCTTTATACACGTGTCTTTCTTGACACACAGGATTCAGGGTCTTTGTCATATCAGAACCAGTAATAAGGAAGGGGGCCAAAATCCATGAATGAGCAGACAGTATTGGCAAAACCAAGAACTAAGGCACAGTGTGAGAATTTGTGTAGCAGTAAAGCAGACAATAACGAAGATCCCAAAGTAAGGTGAGGAACCTGAGGGCCTGGGAGAATTCTATGAGACACAGTAATAGCTCTGCATTTTCCCTAAATAGGGTGTCTGCACCTTGGTCTTGGATGGGGAGGTTGCTGTTTCACTCACTGAATGAGTCTTTCTGCAGAGAACGACTCCAGTCTTTACCAAGTTAGACTCTAAGTTATCACCAGGATAGAGAAAGACAGTGAGATTTTTAGTTGTTAGGCCCTTGGTATAGCCTAAGGAATTTGGAAAGTATTCACTCAATGAGTGAATAAATTATGCTGCTAAACACCACAGAGGGCACATTTTGAGGCAGTCTAAAGGAGAAGATCCCATCATTCAGAGATTTAAGAAACCAAACGGTTTAACCAGTGCTTTAAATTCCTCTCTAGAAGAATTCGAGGCTAACTTCTACCACTTACTTGTAAAGCATGATGACTCAGAAATCACTCCTTCTGGAAATGATGAATAGTCCTAGTTTTATAATGTATATGTAGGCACCTTATTCACCTCAAAAGCTTTACAAGTAGAAGACTTCCTTCATTGCAGTGGTGAGAAGAATAAAAGACACCACAGAAACAATGTGTGGCCATCAGGAATGTGGCCACCAGGGCAGGGTCTGCACCAAGAATAAGAATTTAGTGTGTCTGAGTTCTCCATATAGGAAGTTGAAAGGTTGATTTTTGTCAATAAGTTTGGAATAATCAAACCCTCAGGGATTGATACATGACACACAAATTCCAGAGACTGTTATAAACCGCACCACCAATGGTTTATTCAAATGTCCTTCCAGTATCAATGTTCTAAAAGCCTTCAATTTTATGATAATCTTTAATCTATCATCTTATGAATTTTACCTGTAGGCTCACTTTGAATTAAAGCATGCAACTCCTTTTTGCATTTTCTAGCCTTGGAAACTTGAGCTGAAGCCCTCTTTTTGACTATGGAGGTTAAATAGCTCCCCACAGGTTATGCAAGGTGGAGGAGAAAGCAAGGTGGAGATTGTCTGTGTGCTCATTTTTACCACTTCACGGGGAGGCCTGGTAAAATCAACTAATTTTAGACCTCTTTTACTAGTCATTGTTCTCCCATTAAGTGCCTTCAAAAAAATGCCCTGACACAGCCTTGATTCAGACTTTTATAAGGTGTTGGTATATTTTTTCAAAACACAATTGGAGTTATAAATTTGGTTTGCCTGTTAATACCAATATTAGCCTCTTGGTGCACTAATTTGTATGAACTCTCTCATCCACCCTGGCCACCATTTGGATGCCTATCTGCCCACCAGGCTCACATTTCTCCATTGATCAAGGGGGAAAAATGAAATCTAAAATATTTACCAATTACATCTTGCCTATAGATTGTGTACATAGAGTTCCCCAGAGAAAAAGCAATGAACTATTAAAATGTTAAAACACTAAGGTACACTCTCCTAAATTTGTCCTAGAATACGCAGGGACTCTGTGCACTAATTTAGTAATATTGTACAGGTCAGTATCTCTATGCATATTCAGAGGCGCATTGTACTTTTAGTGGGAATCTCCCACAGAACTGGTTTTTCATAAGAGAGCTTAAGGAACTATGAGGAGTGACCTTTACAGATTTGTTTAAACCAGAAAAAGCATGCAGAGTGGTGTTTCAAGGGTCAGGAGGCAATGTCAGTCTCCCCATGGCTGGTTTGATGATCATTCAAACTATTCTTTTTCGTATTATGACCAAACTATCATTAATAACAAGTATATCACACAGAGCTGATAGACAGTCTACAAAACACTCTGAAATTTTAAAAACTTTCTTAATTTCTTGAAGATTCTGAAAAAATAGAAATGATCATTACACTCCTTTAATGGATGGGAAAACTCAGGTCTGAGGTGGTTTAACATTTTTTTCCAAGGCTACCTGTTACCACAGTCATATTACTGTAGTTGTGCAACTCTACCCTGAAGGTTTTGTCACTTAGTGGGGTTGAAAGTGAGGGAAGGAAACCATTTTTATTTTCTGTAATGGCAAGAAAGGGACAGATCTCTAAATTACCTGTGGGTGGTGCCATTTGACCAGTCCCCTTCTTGTGAAGGTGTGGTCTATGTTCAAGACAAAAAATATGTCATTATCCAGATTCTGAGAAGGTAAATACTCCCGGGAGTTGTTTAGCTTGTTTTAGGAATGATGGGAAAAATTAGAAGGGATTTGCTTCTTATTGTAGCAGAAAATACTGCCCCCACCCAGCCAGTGTACTTCCGCTTGTGAGTTGCCTGAGTAATAGTTCCTGTTCCAGTTCCAGTTGCTCCTGTCTCTTAGAAACAGCTGGTCACTGTGGTGCATAGCTGGTCGCTATGGGGCACACTGTGTAAACCAATCCCAAGTTGACAAGTCATTCGGCCTCTGAACGTCCTGCTTGCTTATCCCACATGAGCCATAGACCACTAGAGATCAGGGTCTGAAATTTTGGGAATGATCCTGATCAGTGCCTGTCAATGTAAAATAAATCTGCCTCCAAATCCTGGGTGTCATTTTGGGGTTTCTGCTTGCCAGTGCATTATTACTGTTGTTAATGCTGCCTGATGAAGGCTGATGAAAGAAAGTATTTCAATTACTCAAAGTGGATTGGAACAGAGAAAGCATTTTTAAAGAAGCAAAATCATTCTATTAACAGGATTAGTGTAGCGGTTGATGACTAAAGAAAACAGAAAAACCAAAAGGAATGACCAAAGGAACCTGCAACAGAGTAAGCTCATCCTATTAAAAGCCCAACCCTGTGGTTTGCTTCCCTATCCCACCCCTGAAACTGGCTGCATGTAGGGTGGGGTATGATTAAAGCTATGTCTACAGAATAGCCAAATACCAGGTGGAAAAGGGGAAGATTCGATTAATATATTATTTGGTTTTTCTCCTAGAAGATGCTGAACAACCGGTTTTACAGCATCTTCCTCATTAAACTGACAAAGCCAACCTGTTGGTCTGGCATTGGGGGACGTGGTCCAAGAAACTTAGTTCTCTTGCTTTTCAGTGCTCATTTGTTTTCCCTGTCTCTCCTTTCTTCCCCCAAGTTCCCCCCTTTTCTCTTCTCTACCCATCCTACTGGGAATTGAAAGCAGGGACCAGCCATCTTCATGTCCTTTGTCATTCAAAAAATTGTGGTTTTAAATTTTGAAGACTGGGTTTTGCTAAGTCACTAAATTGCCCAGACTGGGACCCAAGTTGGAATCCTCCTCTCTCAACCTGCTAGAACGTTGGGATTACAGGTATGGCTTAGATTTTATTTTCTTCTTGGTCTTTACCTGGAATTCTATAACAATTCCCAGAACATCTGAAATCACCATCCAAAGGTTATCTGTGGGTTTCAGGACAACTGTATTGAACATACCCCAAGCGTCCCGAAATAAATAGCTTCATTCAATGATTATCACACTTTCTTTGTTTCCCAATTTTTGCTTAAACCAATCCCATCTGTGCATTTCAGGATCAATGTGGGTGGGAAATCCAATTACATCAATATTTTATTTTCAGAAAAATAGCATGCAGGTGCGTCCACAGAGACCCATTAGATTTTCAGAGCTCAGTACAATTGAGTGCTGTTAAATAAACCATTGGCATATAATCAACTCCCATTTATTTTAGTGCAGAACTATCTGTTACAGTAGATAGAAACCATTCAATACCATCGACAAACAGATAGTTCATAGCCTTAAATTAGTTAGCCTATTTTTGTAATGAATAGAGACTTAATATGAGTTTCCCTATCCCGGGAACATGAAACAAAATTATATCATACAGTGAGTAACGGTTTGAAAATTTTTAATTTAGTTCGGCACCGCAGGTTCTTCTAATTATTGCTGACTCTTCGCCCAACAGAGACAGTGACCCTGAGCCCAGGGGCGAAACAGCTGCTTCTCACCTGCAGACTCATTATCGAACTAATTATTCTTCAAATAATTTTATAATATTCACACAAAACCCAATTCTGAACTTATAAATATAGATTTAAGTCATTTAGAGGATGCTCCCTTGCTCATTACCCCAACCCATGTTGAAGATCTTGTATGTTCCAACCACCTGGAGGGAAATTTGTTGTTTTCTATCTTGGGTATGAATTAGTTCTCTGCATCCAAGCCTCTAATCCCCTGTGGCCAACTTTTGCCTGTAGCCTAGAAACTGTTGGATAGAACCTTGGAGCAATTGCAGTATTTGCCAACTGGAAATTTTGCATAAGTTTCCAGATCCCTGATTTCTCTCAGAGACAGGCCTAGCTGGCCATTCTAGAACCTCCCCTCAGGAGATGACAATGACCTAGAGCTGAATGACAAGTGTCCCTTTCACAAAGGCATACACCTGCTACCCCTCCTCAGCCAGCATAGGAGCTGGGGGTCAGCTGCTGCTTATTCTTTTATGTCTTTCTCCATTCATTTTATTTCTCCCCCGCTTCTAAGATTTTTTTTAACCATAATTTTGTGGGCTTTAGGCATTCTTACTTGAAGAGGTCCAGTTTCACATCATATCAGATATATTTAACCCACATCCCATATTAAGTATGGAATTTCTTGGCTATAAAGTGTCTAAAGTAAGGATTTTATAATTTTGCTTTTGAAACTAATTGAAAGTTTTCAGTTTTACATTTTGGAACATATGAATCTGGGGTAGCAGCAGTGACTGCGTGTGGGGTGTGAAATATATAGCCAGCCCCCCCACATCTGGGGGTTCTGCTCCCTGGTTTCAATCAAACTCAAATTGGAAATATGCAGGAAAAGAATTGCGTCTGTACTGAGTGAAAGCTTTTTTATTCTTTCCTTATTCCCTACAGAATATAGCATAACAACTACTTCCATGGTATTTGTATTGTGTTAGGTATTATAACTAATCTAAAGATTATTTAAAATATACTGGAGAATGTCCATAGGTTATATGCAAAACTGTGCCATTTTATAAGAGACTCAAGCATCTGCAGATTTTGCTATCTGTGGGGTATCTTGGAACAAATCCCCTAGTGATACCATGGGAAGGTGTATAGAGTTTTCTTTTTGTGCTCCTTTTCAGTTTCAGATATTTTCATTGGCCATTAAAAAGTATATAAGACATTGTGTCTGTAATGCTTAAGGAATCAAATGGTCCTCTGCATAAGAAGTTGTGAGCTGTGGCTATGATCAGTTTGATATCTTAGCTAGATTACTGGAGAGAAGGCAGTGTCCCTAGATATGCAGCCAGCAAGCCATTGACGTGGAGGCAGGAAAAGGGTGTGGCTTCTCTGATCTCTGAGGTTTTTAATCATTGAGATTTCCTTAAAGGACAGCCCTTGGCCTAACTTTCATATGCATTTCTAGCCTGGAAGGTGGTAGAAGGGTGGACTTGGATATTAGAGATGTTTTAAGCTCTCATTGTCCCTGGAAATATTCACTTTTGGAGGTATTGTATCACATTTAATTTATTAATTTTTAGTGGCTGTGGACTAGTTTACTAAATTCTAAATTGTAGATTTTTAGTTGACCATTCATTAACTTTTAGATTCTGTAACTTTTTTTTTTTTTTTTTTTTTGCGATAGGGTCTCACTATGTAGTTCAGGCTGGACTTGAACTCTCTATGTGGGACAGGCTGGCCTCAGACGGGCTGTGATTCTCCTACCTCAGCCTCCTAAGTGTAATAGGACTGCACAAATACATCATCACGCCTGGCTAGATTTCAGAGATTTTTTTTGTTTTTGGTTTGCATTTTAGGGTCAGTGCATTTATTATTTCCATTATTTTAACTCTTTTGTCTTTAGCTTTCTTTTAGGGCCGAGGCATGTGGACCTTCAGCTGACTAGAGAAACCAGGCCACAGTGTCTCCGAGGCTTTGCAAGATTTCTGGATAGATGGTTGGTGAGTGTCTTGTTCCGAATTTCTGTGGCTCAGTACCTGATCCCAGGCTGTATCTGAAGATACTGAGGCAGAAGTGCTTTTTAATATGGCTCCCTCAGAAGGTCATTGAGACCAAAACCATGATGGGACAGTGGGAAAACAGCAAAAGAGAAATGACTTCCTGACGCATGCATCCTCTGTGTTGCTATTTTTCCCATTGCCGTATATAATAATGTTGTGAGTAGAACTATTTTCTAGCATCGTTAAAAAAGCAGAAATCCCAGCTCCACTCTATACTTAGTGGAGCATCAAGCTGGCACAGAATTCAGGGTGTCTTTTAACTTGCTGGTAAAAACAAATACAAATTAAAGGAAAAACTGCTTCATTTCCTCTAATTGAAATGCAGCATTTTATGCCACTGTGATTATAGGCAACAGATCACCATCGTAATTACCATGGCTGTGCCTTGTCACTAATGGAAATCTTACTTTCTTACCCATCATGGTGTTTGCGGCTATCTTGGAATGTTTTATCTGTTGCTTATTACTTCAAAATCAGGGAATGTTATATGAAAACCGGAGCTTACTACTTAATAAAGAACCAATTTCAAGTATTAGTATATCAGTTGTATCTTTAAGAGTTTGAAAATTGCATTCAAGCGTCAGTTTTCTTGTAACCCTAATGTATTTCATTTTAGACATTTACACAGTATTCTAGGGGGGCATCCATAGGCTCTCTGAGACGGCTGCAGGGATCAACGGCACCACAGAGTCAGGACACCAGCACGGAGCTGGGGCCTGACTGAGAAGCGGTTCTACCCTTCCAGGTTCAGGAGAGAGACAGGCAGACTGCGGAAAGAGCTGGAGCTACAACCCCCAGTGGCAAAGAGTCTGAAGATTTTAAAAACAGAAAAAGGCCAAGGAGGCTAGCGGGGATGGAATGCGGAAGTGGAAGCAGATGGCGTTAAGGAGCAGAGAGTGAGCAGCGCCGGGTGTGAGTTTTATTCAGTGTGAGTGGAGACGGGGATGCGGTAGGATTGTGACTGTGGAGACAAATGTGGATTTGAGGGAAGGTGTTTTTAACTGCAGAAACTCCCACAGAATTCCAGGTATAACCGGAATTATAAACATGGTGATGTTGCCAGAATATATTTATTAAATATGTTATATATATATATATATATATATATATATATATTGCTTACTATGGTATAGTAATAATTGAAGAAGAAAAAGTTGGAGATGGACTTCAAAAATTAAAACAGCTACAGTAGTCAAGATGATGTGGTTGTGGTCTAAGGACAGATGGATCCGTGAATACAATTTTGAGTCTGGAAAATAACCCTTACGTTTATCATCAACTAATCTTCAACAAAGGTGTCAAAACACTGAGCAGGCAAAGGATAACCATTTCAACAATTTGTGCTGGAATAACTGGATATCCACTTGAAAAAGCAGGAAAATGGAAGCAGGGCATGGAGGCGCACACCTGTAATTCCAAATACTCTGGCGGCTGGGGTAGGAGGGTTACAAGTTCAAGGCAAGCCTGAGTAACTGAGTGAGACATTGTCTCCAAAATAAAAATGAAAATCACTAAATAAATAAATCTTAGAAAGACTCCATGGGTTCAAAACCTAGTATCACAAAAAATAAGGCAACAGCAACAAAGAAAAGAATGAAGGTGAATCTCATATCATACACAAGAACTAAATCTAAATGGACCACTAGCCTGCACAGAACTGTTGAAATTTTAAAATTCTTAGAAGGAAGCACAGGAGTAAGCCTTTGTGATCCCCAGCTAAGTAATGATTTCTTATATGAGTACCATGAACAGACTGATTGTACCACTGGAGTCCAAGAGCTTCTTAAATATAACATTAAGAGCACAAGAAAAGTAAAGATTACTTCTTTTTAAAAATTAAAAACCTTTATGCTGCTAGTGATATTATCAAGAAAATGAGAAGACATCCTGAAGACCTGGAGAAGATATTTGGAAACCTCCTATCTGATGAAGGATGAACATTCAGGAATATAAGAAAAAAAACTTAAAACAATATAAAAAAGCAAGCAACCCAATTTGAAAATGTGCAAAAAGTCTGAACAGATATTTTGCCAAAGAAGATATGCAAGGACTGAAAACTCACAGACATACACAGGAAAAGATGTTCTACATCATTAGCTATTATGAAAATGCAAATCAAAATCACAAAATATTACTTCACACCCAACAGGGTGGCTATAATAAAAATGACAGACAATAACAAATGTCAGCTGGAATGTGAAGAAATTGAAACCATCATTCTTGTCTGACTGGGAATGTAAAATTGTACAGCCACTTCAGAAAAACAGCTTGGCATTTCCTCAAAATGTTAAACATACAGAGTTGCCTTATGACCAGCCAGTTCCACTGTAGCTATCTACTCAAGATAAATGAAAACATAGGTATATGCCAACATTTTCACACAGCAACGTTATTGCTCATAACCATATTATTTGTAATAGCTAAAAGTGGGAACAGCTTAAATGGCTATCAATTTGTGAGCAAATAAGTGAGATGTGGGAGAGGCACATGATGAGACGCCTCTGGACACTGAGAAGAAATGAAGAACTGATGCAGGCTACAACTTTGGTAAACCTCAAGAATGTTATGCTCAGGAGTACCAAGACGGTGGAGTGGTAAGCAGCAGAGAAAGAGCCTCTCTGAGATTAGCCATCCGGACACTGTAATATAGCAATGTGGGGAAAACAAGAAGGAGCGAAGTGGGTGCCCTGGAACTAGGAGGGATCTGGAATTGAAGACCATGGAGAGAGTGAAGAGAGAGACTTCAATGAAGAAGAAGCTGGTAGCTGGCAACACATTCTCCCCAAGATGGGAATCACTGTATGGGAGGGGCGATTCAGACCTGTGGACACGTGGTGACTCCTGTCAACCCCAGAGGCCTCCACAGAGAGACACAGCAATGGAGGAGGGCAGTGAATGTGAAGGACTGCATTAGTTGGTGGTGAGTGCTGAGGGCTCAGTGGTCCCACATGAGAGAACGAATGGCTGGGAACCATTCTTCACAGGGACTGGTTGAACCCAGAACTCAGTGGCTGTCGGCTCCAACCAGAGACTCCCAGCAATTCTCAGCCTTGTAAAAGGTGCGTTGATGGCTGCAGGCGAAATAAATCTTGTTCCAGCCAGAAGGCCCAGGCCTCCTGAGATTCCCCACTACCCCTCCAAAAAGCTACTCCTGGCCTGTTGGGATAAGGACTCTTGGATAAGGACTCTTTCTCTACAGGTTGTGTACCAGTGGCAGCAGAGACAAATCTTTTCCCTCTCTCTTTCTCTTGTTGTTTTGTTTGTTTGTTTTGTTGTTCTTGCTATTGCTGTGGTTTGTTTTTTCTTCATTGTTTGATCTTGTTTTTATTTGAGTGTGAACATGGCTTTTAGCCTCTTTGTGTTTACGGTTCTATTCTGTTCTTCTTTTTATCTCTTCCTTCTCTCTTTTCCTCCAGTTTTCTGCACCAGTTTCCCAAAGCTGGTGTGATCCCCTTTGTCCTCCAGCCTTACTTTTAAGTTTTTCATTTGTTTTATATTTTTTTAATACAACCACAAATCTAGTTCATATGGTTAAAGGTGGTAAGTTAATAGTTAGCTAAGTTGGTCATTTTCTAGGCTGTGTTTTATGCTCTTGTTATTAGTACCAGTATAGCTAAAAGTGACATAATTGTTCCAAACAGCTGTTCTTCCTGGTATTCCAAGAATGAGACTGACCAAGGGTCACAGAAAATACTATGGCACAGTGCCAAAGAACAAGGGGCTGGGCGAAATAGGCAGCAACCTCTTATCTCCAACAAATTGAAGAGGTAGAAACTTGCAACAGACTCAAAATTCAAAAACCAGCTGTATCTGGAAGATACTTCAGAGAAGTAGTCACTTCCTAACTATTCTAAATG
Source organism: Dinomys branickii (assembly GCA_004027595.1). Taxonomy (NCBI): domain Eukaryota; kingdom Metazoa; phylum Chordata; class Mammalia; order Rodentia; family Dinomyidae; genus Dinomys; species Dinomys branickii. Next base: position 121,174 of record PVLD010000708.1, read on the forward strand.
CTAGCAATAAAGCAATCCATCGTAGGCAATTTATAAGCATTACCCCAGGAATTAAACTCAAAAAAAAGAAAAGAAAATAAGAAGATACTTAAGCAAGATGCAACTCAGTCATCTAGTTCACCAAAGGTAAATCCAGGGAGCAATGAAGTGGGACAGTCTGAAAACCACCCAACTGGCCTCTCGAAAGAGGTAATAACAAAGCAATTGAATAGGCTGTAAAAAATCAAATCAGAAATAATTTTCAGATAACTGTGGAGATGGTGTCCACAATGAAAACCATGCTTAGTGACTCTAGATCAGATACAGATACAGACGAAAAAATAGAAGAGCTTAAGAAAATTATGGAAGCTATGAATGCTCAGGATGGGAAAGAAATGGAATCCATATGGCAGATTCAAGCAGATATCCAGAATAAATATTCCATTGAAAGTATGCACAGCAGAGTAAGCCAATATGAGGACAGAACCTCAGGTATGGAAGACAGGCTTGCAGTTAACAATCATGAAAAGAAAGTTATCTTAAAAATAGCAAGGGACCATGAGAAATCAATATAGCAGCTGCTAGATGAGGCAAAGAATAATAACTTGAGATTGATTTGAGTCAATGAAAAATCAAGAGAACATAAATGACATAAAATCTGTTCACAGATGTTATAGCAGAAAACTTCTCTGGTAGAGAAAAAGAATTTGACATACAGATATATCTTTCACCATGCACTAAACAAAATTAGAAATGGATCAAATATCTAAATACTAAAACAGAAACATTAAATCTGCTGGAAGGTAGAATAGGTAAAAGTCTTGAAGACACTGGTGTAGGCAAAAGCTTTATGAATAAAACCCGACCACACAAGCACTATCACAAAGAAACAATGACTGGGATTTCACCTTATTAAAAGCTTTTGCAAAGCAAGAGAAACCATCAACAGGAAGAAGACACAAACCATAAGGTGGGAAAAATGTTTGCCAACTGTTCCGCAGACAGGATTACTATAGAGAATGTGTAAAGAACTCAAACAAATCACATCCCCCAAATTTAAAGGCCCAATCCAAAAAATAGCCATCTAATATAAACACACACTTCTCAGATGAAGAAATACAAATAGCAAATGAATGCATGAAAATATGTTCAACGTCACTGGTCATTCAAAAATTGCAAGTTAAAATAGCACTGAGATTCCATCTCGCCCTGGAAAGAATGGCTAATATCAAGATATGAGACAATAACAAATGCTGGAGGGGTTGTGGGTAAAAATTCTTTCCACTGTTGGTGAGAACATAGACCAGTGCAATCACTGTGGAAATCAGCAGGAGATCCCTCAAAAACTAGGATTAGGGGTCCCATTTGGCCCAGTTATTCTCCTCAGTATCTTCCCAGAAGAATTAAAAACATTGTACCACAGTGATATGTGCACCCATGTTTACAGTTAGATCTGTAAACAACCTAAATGCCCATCGATTGAGGAATGAAAAAAAATGTGGCCTTTTTATACAACGGAGTACTACTCAGCCATAAAGAAAGAAAAACTGGGGACTTTTCTAGGTGAGTGGATGCAACTTGAGACCATACTCATAAGTGAAATAAGCCAGACACACATGTATAAATATCATATTGTTGCTCTAGCGTGACAAACTGAAAGACTAAATAAGATCCAAAAGGTACAATAAATATTGTAAAATGGTAAGAAACTTTAAATGATAGAGAAACTGGGATAGGGGAATGGAGAAAAGAATGAAGGGAAAAGCATAAAGGAAAAAAAATATATACATGATAGTTAAGATAGTTATACTACTAATTTCTCTTAGTTCACTGAAAAGAAATGTTTGTGCTAATATTGTTTGTCCCATTAAATGCTGATGTCTTGTACTCTGACTCACTAATTTAAAGATAATACACAATGTATTAGTCATTGTTGCCCTCCTACTATCTTGTTTTGAAATTTTGTTTTGTTTTTGTTTTTCTCTTTAAAAAAAAGAACATTATGTTGTGTTAGGGTCCAGTCACAGAGGACCACTTTTTGCAGGATTCCATATGCAGGCAGTCCAAAAATTGATTAGTGGTTTGTTTGGACTTCGACCAGGGCAATTGTAGAGATTTGAAATTTTTGCAAACAACGGATAGTAGAGCCGTTAAGACCTTCTGACAGAACGGAAGTGGGAACATAGGAGAAGGAGAATCTTAGACGGGGAGCAGGTGTGGGTTTCCTTCAATGGCCCTAGCCATCTCCTGCACCCACCAGTCTACAGTTGGGCAGTCTGTGAAAGCATCCAGCTGGGTTGTGGGCTCTAGCAGACTGGCTCGCATGGGAAATTTACGGGATCAGACTGCAATAATATGTATGATGCTGGATATAGTGTTTACCTTTTTAGAAAACAAAGGGAAGTGTCCAGGATACAATAAGAATGATGACTCTGAATTTTTCCTTCAATTCTCAAAAAGTTGGCTGTTTGTAGGGCTCTTGAAGAGTAATAACCATTTCAGTTGCTATATAGGTCAAAATCAGCTTTTTTTCCTCATAAGCATTTCTTCTGAGTATTGAACATCTGCTTTCAAGTTTAAAGCAGCTTTTTAGTGGTATCATCTCTTTTAAAATTGGATCAGAAGGTGAACATTCTAGAGAGACTAAAATCACCTGGGTAACCATTATAAAAGACACACGTGCATTCAAAGACCACGGCATTCCTAAGATATGAAGTTTCCAATGTAAATTCAGTCTAAACTAAGAACATTTATTCCCCCCCCCGGTTTTCCTAATGAGAAGTAAAAATAGATATTTGGAAAGGAGGAAGTTCCATATCCAGAGGAATATTTTTCCCCACCACTCTGCCGTTCAAATATTATCACTGAAAGACTTGTGAAATGCATGGCCACTTTGAAAGAAGATGCTGGGTTTGCTGAAAGTGGCTAATTACATTCTAGCATCTCAGAAAACTTATGGGCGGTGGGCATAGCCAGGGGACCTGGAGACAGAGCTTCACCCAAAGGGATGTAAAACTGCCCATGCTACTGAAGTCTTTTTATGCCCAAAGTAGGGAGCCACCTACAAAGCATGAAAGTAAAATTCCTTTGAAGATAAGCTGTCACCTGGACAAAACGCAGCGTAGAATCAGTGCTCTTAAGCCCTTTGCATGTACACGAAAGGAGGCCAGAAAGGAAGATGAGCACTGTCTTTGTTACAGACCTGGATGCCATGCCAGATTCAGTGAAGGACAGTGTAGTTCAATGATCACAAATGTTAGCTTTATGGTTGTACTGCCTGGGTTCAAATGCCAAGTTCTTTGTGGTTTCTATGTCAGGAGTTAATTTAAGTAGCTGCTCTGTACTTTAGACTCCTTATCCTATAATGTATGTGATAGTACCTAATCCTGAGGGTTGCTTTGAAGATTAAATGAGTGCATGTGTGCTTAGTACACACCAACACGTAGTACATGGCCAGTAAATATTAACCATTACCATTTATTGAGTGCCTATTATGTGCAGAGAATGTATAAGATGCTGGTGATGGAGTATCAAATAAGAAAGAAAAGGCCCCTGTGCTTACAGGGCTTATAGTTTATTAGAATCTTATCCATATGGATATCTTCAGGACTCATGTGATCCACAGGCAAGCAGTACTGTTCCGGAACTGTCTCAACCTTCACTTCCATTATAATGATAGTCAGTTTATTTATGGCAAAGGTATGGAATCCAAATGCATGCACATAAAAGTCAAAAAATGATTCTCAAATGTGGGCAGAATCATGGCTGCCTGAGTGAATCACTGTTACTGGTGGGAGTTGTTAGGGGTGGGAATAAGTCTGTAAATCACTGGCTCTAACCTGAAAAGATGCTGAATATACCAAGATGTTTGCTTGTGCCTTGGGAGTGGCTATCCTAGGACAAGGAAGGAGGGGGTCAGGAGGCAGGTTTTCCGAAGGGAATTACACTAGTGATGGAACTGGGTCAGAAAGACTCCTCTCAGTCCCACTGCTTCTTTCTCTTTTCACCCCCGCTGGGAAAGAGGAGTGAGCCTCACTAGGTATTGTGAGTACTTGGTTGGGAGAAGGGATCAGCACTAGCAAGAGGAGGGATTAATGCTCTGGAAAACCAGGAATTCCCGTGACTGCTGCTCTGAAGAGTATACTTATGACAAATAAAGAATCCGTCACCTCCCTCCCAGGTTGGAATTTGGAGGGATAGTGTTCTGATCTTGAGCTATGATCTTTTGCTGGAGGGACCAAAAGTCCACTTCAGAGGAAAAAATATTTTCTGCCATCCTTTAGACTTCCTGTGTATTCCTCCTCACATTTTGTTGCAAGTACTTTCTTTGGGACACTATCTTCTCTTTTCACATGTGTTATGTTGGGAAAGAGAAGGAAGGTTGTGGGATCTTAGAGTTATTGTCTCCATTGGGATTCTGTGATCTGCAATTTACTGTCTTCTTCCAATCACAGAGAAGTTGAGTCAGTAACCTTTGATCACCAATGATTCCTTAAGGAACAGGAACCTATTTTGAAAGGAGTAGTAAAAACCAAACATTTAAAATGAGTCCATGCCTGACATGAAAGGTAAGCATTAACTCTGAAGTAGCTTAATATATGTGTATGGGAATCATCACATTGTTTCTCTAGCTACTTAATAGTCAACTTTCAGAGGCAACAATTTATCCTGTTAGGTAACGGGAGGGAGAAAAATTATCTTAGGTTTAGCAGTCAGGAAATGGCTTGATTCAATGTTTACATATTTTATGAACTTGGATGCATTCTGTCACTCCCTAACACTCAATGTGTTTATCTGAAAAATAAGGATTCTAATATAAAAATTTAATGAGAATAATGAGATGTGTTCAAAATTATTCAGTAAACCTTGAGGGGCAACACACAGAGGATAATTATGACATATCCCTCACAATTTCACAATGCTCTTCCTACCTGCACAGTGAATGGTTGGCGACAGGAGCTCAAGACTGGTAGATTGAACTGAGTTATTGGTGTGGTCTTCCTCAAGTAGTTTTTATTGCTGTTCCTTGCTTGTCTCGTTTCCTGCAGAGCTACCATTTACTGTGGTCCAACCCAAGTGACCTGTCTAGATTACCAATTGGTAATGTGGCCATGTTATCCCACTGATTTAAAGACCATTACTTACTCCTATTTGTGCACTGAAGAGAGTTCAACTTCTGCTGTCTCGTATCTCTGACCTCCTTTCCGATCCTCTGGTCTCCTACCTGTGCTCTAGTGAGTCTGGCCTGCTTCTGGCCTGTGCCTGCCTCATCATTCCCCATCTTGACTCTAAGCCCAGGACACCAGCGTTCAGCGTGACTCTTTGATACGGTCACTCCTGCTGCTCCCTCTGTCAGAAAGGCTCTTGTAGCATCCTCTCATCTGAGAAGAGTTCAGCTCAACTGCAGTATCCTCCAGGAAGCTTCCTTGACTCCCAGGTCCAGCTAAGGCACCAGTCTTGGTGTTTGCAGAGCTCCCTGGCCTCTGCTTTAGTTCTACTGCTTGCTGCATGATCATGAGTTGTTCTGATCACTAGATCCTGACTTACTCGAGGCAGACACGGTGTCTTATAGATCATAATCTCTCTGGTGCATAGCACAATCCATGCTATAGAGTATATGCTCACTATGAACACAACTGAATTCTAGCAGACTCTTGGTATTAATGTGTAAAAAGCAAAAAGAGCAGGGGTCACTTAGTATTGAAAATGAAGGAAATTAATACAGGGACCTCACAGCACAGATGATAGAAAGCTGCACAGGGGACAATGAGGTAACTTAGGAGCAACACCAGCACCACGTGGCTTCTGCCCTAAGGGGAGGTAGAGTTGCCAGAGGCCCAGAGCTGGGACTTCCAGGCAGGAGCTGAAATCAAAGGGAGTTGGAATCTCCACTGCTAAAGACGAGGCCCAAAACAGAGGAAAGAAGAAAAATGCCGCAGTTTCTCCCTGCTTTCTGCCCCTCCTTCTCCAGCCAGGTTCTCCCCCGGCTCAGTGTAACTGGAGTTGGCCCAGCGGTACAGCCCTGTGGACCCTGGGAAATAGGGCGAAAGGTCCAAGAGGGGCGGGGAACATGGGAGGGAGAAAGGAGAAAGGAAGGAAGAGAAAAGAAAAAAAGAGAATAGAAGGAACAACTGTAAACAAAGCTTTTGTGAATAAGGAGGGAAAAAGGGTTGAAGGGTGGGGAGCGGATTGGGGAAAAAAGCATCAAGATATATCAGGTACAGGTGCAGCTTCCCTATGATGACTGTGATCATTTTGCATAAATAAAACGTGCCAATAAAATGAATGTGAAAAAAGAGCTGGGGAGGAGAAGAGCAGTGCAGGGGTCTGAAGGAGAGCAGGGCGTGGGGCTGTGCTCTGAAGGGTGTGGATGAGGGCTGGGAAGGAGAGCTACCTAAGGCACCATGTTGAACCACTGCGATTAACATTACCCTTCAATTAATACTTGCTCAGCACAGGTGTTCATGATAGTTGGGCTGTGGCGTCATATGAGAGGATGGTGATTGGCAGGTCACCTCTCCATGGATGCCGAGTGTGTGTCCAGGGTTACTAGCCGCTGCCGGAGAATGCGCATATCTTTTCACTGTCCACACAAGGAGGCTTTGGGGATCACAGGTATGAGCACAGCATTATTATGGGACCATGGAAAGGGGAAATCACTGCATGTAAATTACTGAAGAAAGAAAGGGTCTCCTAACGAAAGCAAGTGTCCCAAACCAATTAGAAGGACCTGAGAATTGCAAGGCATGGTTGGGAAATTCTTCATGCATAATGGACCCAGGCAATGCTATGAATGAGTGTGAAAATTGGAAAGAAGAGACCAGTTACTTCATGAGAGAAGGACTTTAACCTCAACTTTTTAGGTATTTAAACTTAAAGGATTTTTAATGAAATTAAATTATTTAAACAATTGCCTTAAATATAAATGTTAACTGTCTGTAAAAGCATCACATATGTCTTACTACAGAGATAAAATAACGAAATGTTAGGCATAACTAACACTACATGATCAGTTCAACCTCACAGATGCACTATGTTATTTCTGTGATTCTGATGTGTCCTGGCATTGCTACTTCTTTTTTATAACTAGCTTTTTAAACATATGGAATACTTCCCGTTTGTTTTTGTTTTAACATGGGACAATCCATCCATTTTTGGTTATTTTGGGCTGTACAGGTTTCACAGTGAAGTATTCTAAAAGAGTTACATTTTTTTAAATGCTCATATTGTGGACGCCAGCCATCCCTGTTCAGAATTACTGTTTCTATGAAATGAGTGGGAGTGAAAGTATAAAAATATCAGCATATTCCTTACCTCGGTGATTATTTAATCATGTGAATGCAGGGTTCATAAATTGTCTCTAATTGTTAAAATCCCTATGTGGCATTTAAAAATACACAGATTCAAGAGTGGTCTATGTTATCTTCAGGATTCTACTTTTCAGAACTTAAAAAGTAGTGTTTGTTTACATGCTCATTGCCCTTCTCCATCTGTCTGGTTTTCTGCTCTATCTCCAGTGCCCAGAACATAATGCACAGAAGTAGCAGGCTCAGTATCTGTGGTCTGGCTTGCTGCTCTCCTTTTGCCTGGTTCCCTGGTGAAATATGGGAGAGGTGAAGTGGTTGATCGTACCAGGAAACACTTTCCTTGGAAGAAGTTACGTAGACCTGTTCCACTCCACCCAGCTGGGCCACGCTTTGAGACACCACTAATGCATGCAGGTACTCAGAGAAGAGCGAGCCTGTTAATGGCAAGCTGTTTTTCAGTGTTGCCAAAAGGTCACCACTATCAATTATGACATATATTTGAGAAGAAGGAAGTTCTGTCTATATGGCCATATATTTTGCAATGTCTAATTTGTTTGCTGTAATAAGGCCAGGCTCAGTTATTGGTGAATCAATCATCAGGGTCTTGTGTGCTGATGACACCATCTAAGTCTCTCTCTCAGGATAATGGTGCGTACAGAGATTGGTGCTGACCCATATATTATTAAACTCCATAAACATGTTGAACATTAATTGCTACTGCTGTGCAAGAAAACATTTTTTTTCTTCTTCGTGGTGGAGAGTTAAGTAATTTATACAGGATGACTCAAGATGTGTCTCTAGGCAGCCAGTGAAATGCTGCCGAATCAATCCATATGGCCCGTCTCTGTGAGAGAATCAATTGTGGGACCTGCATGGGTGAATGATACAGGGCTTCTCAACCATGTGTAGTTCTTTCTTGCTGTAAATGGACTAGCCCTGGAGGTTATGTGTCCTCATACCTCATGAGGACAAGAGCAGAAACAATTACAGAGTCAATTTAGACCAAAAAAAAAAAAAAAAAAAGAGTGCTCATCTCAATTTATTCAGAGGAAGAGAACTTGGCTAGATTTTCCTTTGTGTATATATTCTACCTCTATTATTCCAATACTGCTTTTAACCCTCCATTTCACTTATCTGGCACAAAACAGCTTGGTTCATAGAGAAAAAATAGCTCCTAACGGAGGCAGTAGGTGAGACTTGGGGCCAGCCTGGGGCTGGAGTGTTCAGCTTCTGGAGAATCAGCAGTTATGTTTGGACCACCCTTTCATTCCTTTCTTTCCACATCTTAAGGTCCCCCTTTAACTATTCTTTTTGCTTTATTTTCACGGTAGTCTTAGTGCAATTTTATTATTTTAAAAATTGTTTTGAAAGGCAAATTTGAAGAATATCATTTGTAAAAGAACATCTGCTTTCTTTCCTCTATCTCCCCAGCTTCCTTAATGTTGGTTGGATTGTAGTGTGCTAACGATTAAGCAAGCTCTCTTAATTATAAAGGTGTGTCTATATTTTCTAAACAAAAGATGAGTGTTAAATGGTAGATTCAGAATTTAGGTCTCCCTGTGCATCTGCAACTAATATTTATGTAGAATGGTAGACAAGACAATGACATTACTGTAGATTTATAAAAATTTGTCAAATTTTGGTTTTCCACAGTAGTTTAATTGGACAAAATCATGGATTTCCTTTAATGAGCAGTGACAAAAGTGGATTATGTAGAGAGAATACAGGTTCAAGCCATTTGAATTAGCTGTCCAACCCCATTTCTTTTTCTAAATGACTGTTATTAGAATTCATCTGACAGGCTTCTCCTTAAGTTTCCCTCTTGTAGTTTGAGTTTCTGTTTGCTCTTCACCCATTTCCAAGTGCCTGCATACCTTGGTGAGTGTCTTTTGAGCATCTTGTAAGAACCCCTACCTCTAGTCTGCCACGATGCTCCTCCCTCCTCCATTTTATTTGTTTTGTAATACAGACAACTGTGGTGAACTCAGAACAGGGAGGCGGTCATGTGACCAAGATGCAATTTACTAGTACTCAATTCCTGGTGGTAATTTGCCCAAAGATGGGTTTGAGTCTCAAATTGAATCAATTTTTCCACAGATGTTTTACTTTGGATTTTCCTCTTGGGCTGTTAATTGAGATATTCTAAGCCTGGAATAATCTAACTCCATTCCCCTGGACCTTTTAGCCCACCTCATGCATGGAACACATGCTTTATGGGAGAGAATGAAGGCAACACACAAAGAGAAGCAGTGAGTCAAAGATAGAGAGAGAGGTAAATTGGAGCAAAAGTGAAAGGAAGCCAGGGAAAATGTATCTGCAAAAGTGAAAGGAAGCCAGGGAAAATGTATCTAAGTGTCCATATTCCCCTGTTCCTAGAACTCAGCTTCTGTGGATGCTCCTGTTGCATGAACCCATTATATTTCAGTTTTGAGTTAATTTTCTGTATACTGTAACTAGGCAGATTCAGTCTACTATATATGCCTCATGTTGAACACCAGTTACTGCATTATTTGCCTATGGAGTATCAAAGTCTCTCATTCATGTTTTCAGAGAAGGTAGAATGGCTTTGGGTGTTTAATTTGCCTGAAGGAAAAGTGACAGGGAGTTATATTTGCAGATCAGTCTTTTCATCTGGAGTAACTTTTCGTCTCAACCCAGATCCCAATGTTTTTCTGTCTTGCCCTTCATTCTTAAAGACATAATTCTTCTTATGTTCAATTTTTTTCTGAAGGCAGCTAATAGCAGCTATTGCTTTATCTTCTTGTTTATGTCTCTAATTTTTCTCTTCTGTTGTATGCATGAGTGGTAATTGTTTCGAAGCCATATTGAGTACTACTCTGAACACAAGGCAAATAGCAGAGAGAAATATATCTCCCCCACTCTCTAGGAATGCAGGGAGGTAACCAGCCATAATCACTGGATAACTTGGTGGTCAGAATCTTTGTTTTCTTCCCCTTATCTGACTTCTTACAGATACATGACTTTGGGAAAGACTTGTTACCTTCTCTGCAGAAGGTCCAAAGTCTAGCATTAGGTTTGTCACTTAGCCTTGGAAATGTGACTTGTGGCTGGGAAGATTCAAGCAGTGAGAATTAGGGAGGTTTTTTTTTTTGCCCCTGAAAATGGTGTATCACCTTCCCAATGGTTCAAGCTTCTATTCTGCAGTACAGTGGCTCCCTTTGGTAATGTAACTATTGCTGGCAACTGTTGTGGAGGACTGTAGAGGAGAGAGCCCTCTGATGTGAGTTGAGGCCAAAGTCTCTGAGTTATGCTCTTACTACCAAAAGTGCAGCTGAGTTATAATACAGACCAGGAGGCAAATGGCAGAGAATGGAATGAGTACTGGACACCAAGCCTAAGAGCCCAGCCTGAGCTCAGCTATGCACCAACAAGCTCTGAGGATATGGATTGCTTCTTATCTTTTCCAGCCCTCAGATCAAGCATCTGTAAAATAAAGATAAGGTACTACTTGCTTCATGGACTTGTATGAATCTATATATAAATAAAATGAGGTGGTAGATATAAAAATACTCTATGAAAAGGAGTATCTCAAATACATGGCAATATTCTTGTTAAGATACCACAGTTTGGCAAGAGTACCTTCTAGGAGTACGTAACAAAGCCAAAGGACAATTCTGTTTAGTGGAAGATGATTGGGTGGGTTTCCTATTTTATTGTTTTGTTTTAGGAACCAACAGTTTAAGAAAGTAGAAGATGCTGTGTGCACAAACTTTATGTCTACACTGGTAATATAGGTAAATTCAAGGAATTGAGGCAGGATGTGTATTCATTGTTAATTATGACCAGAGAAGATTCTCAAAAATTGATTACATGTATGCACTGTGCCAGTTTGATACACTCAGAGTTGTTGATCTGGGTTATATAATTTTGGACAACTCAGTGTTGATATGGAGACACTTGCAATTCTGTTGGTAATTGTAGCTGTGCTAAAATGCTTTCCCAGTGCAGGAACAGAGTTCTAGGCATTCCTCTTTGTAATGACAGACTTATACCATGTGTATTCTTTCTTTCTTTCTTTCTTTCTTTCTTTCTTTCTTTCTTTCTTTCTTTCTTTCTTTCTTTCTTTCTTCCTTCCTTCCTTCCTTCCTTCCTTCCTTCCTTCCTTCCTTCCTTCCTTCCTTCTTTCTTTCTTTCTTTCTTTCTTTCTTTCTTTCTTTCATTCTCTGCCTCTCTGTATCTGTTTCTGTTTCTCTCTGTCTCACTCCCTCTTTCTCTTCTTCCTCTCTCCACCCAAGTTGCCAAACAACTGGGGTCTGAGATGTTGAAATTTCTATAGTATCAATTATGGATCTTCTCAGAATTTGCATGCCATGGAGACCAACTTTGCCTGCACCATGAAGACTGCCCATCTCCTGGCTTTGAGGTCAGACAATGCAATCTCAAAGACCCTGTCACTAGCTGTTTCCTCCCTCTACTCCAGCAAAGAAGCCCGGGAAAGGTTGCAGTGTTTTAGATGCAAACACCCACAGCAATGTTGACCCTCACAGTGTTACTTATTACAGAACTACCAAAACTCCCAAGGATCATCAGAGAAAATAAAATAAAAATTACTTTTTGAAATAGAAAATATAAAAAAGAAATAGAATGTCAAGATGAAGGAGAAAAATGCCATCTTAGACCTCCAGTTCACCCAGAATAAGTCCAAGAGATATCAATATAGAAGAGTTTGGAAGTCATACACCTGAAATTTCTGAAATGATGGCAACCGAAGTAAAGAACAACTCCAGGAGGCTGCAGAGTAAATCCAATCAGAAATAATCTCTCAGGTAAAAAAGAAATGACAACCATAATGAAAGAATTGCTCAGCATATCTAAAGAAGGCATAGATTAAAAAAAAGGGGGACTATACAAAAATGATGTTAATCTTGAATGAACAATGCAGGAAAGTATTAGAATGCATGACACAGATTAAGAGAGATATCCAGGAAATTAAAAATTTAATTGAAAACCTGTAAAACTGCTTGAATGAAACTAAAGATAGACATTCAGGCCTTGAAGACAGTGTTGCAGCTAGTGATCATGAAAGGTAAGATCTCTTAAAAATAACAAGGAATCAGGAAAAGACAATTCAATAGCTTCAAGATGACACAAAGGTAACAATATAAGATTGATAGGTGTCAGCAAAAAAGCTAGAGTCAACACAAATGACGTATTTGCAGAAGTAAAAGCAGAAACTTTCCTAAGCATGGGGAAAGAATCTGACATACAAATAAGGGAGGAACATAGAACTCCAATTATCCTTAATTAAAATAAATCTACACCCAGACATATAATAATCAAGAAATAAGAAATTCTGTATAAGAACTATTGAAAGCTGTTAGAGAAAAGAAACAGATCACTTATAAAGGAAAGCCTATCAGACTTCTCAACACAAACCATCAAATCAAGAAAAGCTTGGAGAGAAGTACTTTAAGTCCTGAAAGAAAACAACTTCCAACCTAGACTGATGTGCCCTGCAAAAGATACTTCCATGACAAAGAACAATTGAAGAAATTCAGGAATTATTAATAAATGGTGCTGGAAGAACTGGCTTTCCACCTGATGAAGACTAAAATTAGACCCATGTCTATCACCATACATTAAACTAAAGTCAAAATGGATCAAAGACCTAAATATCAACTGGAAGAGAAGTAGGTAAAAATCTCAAAGACATAGGGGTAGGCAGAGAGTTTATGAACAAAAACCAAACTGCACGGGAAATACTTCAAAGAATCAACAACTGGGATCTCATCTTATTGAAAAGTTTTTGCACATCACTAGGAAGACAGTATGATGTTTACACATGCAGGCTGAAAAGAAAACTCAGAAATTGGGAAAAATTTTAGCCAACTGTCCCTCAGACAAAGGACTCCTGTCTAGAACATATAAAGAATTAAAAACATTTGTTCCCTCAAATTAAATGATCCAATAAAAAATGAGCATCTGAGATGAATACACACTTTTCAGATGAATAATACAAATAGCAAATAAATATGTGAAAACATGCTCAACATCATTGGTCATTCCGAAAAATTCAAATTAAACCAACATTGAGATTCTGTCTAGCCCCAGAAAGAATGGCTATCATCAAGCTATCAACCAATAACTAAAGCTGGTGCAGGCCTGGGGAAAAAGGAACTCTTCTTCATTGTTGGTAGGAGCGTAAACTGTAAAATCAGTGTAGAGATTCCTCAAAAAAACTAGGATTAAAGGTCCTATTTGACCCAGCTATTCCATTTCTGCAATTTTTTCCAGAAGAATTGAAAACATCATACTGTAGTGATATATGTGCACCCATATTTATGGCAGCAGAATTTGCCATAGCTAAATCTTGGAAACAACCTAATTGCCCGTCAACTGAGGAATGGCTAAAAAAGATGTATTTTTATACAATGGAGCACTACTCAGCTATAAAGAAAGATAAACTCGAGGCTATTGTAGGTAAATGGATGCAATTAGAGACTATACTTGTCTTGGTTACTTTTTTCTCATTGCTGAGACAAAATACGCAACGCCCAAAATGAAGGAAGGAAACGTTTACTTAACTCACAGTTTGTGGATGTTTCAGTCCATACTTGGCTGGTTCTAAGGCAAAGTGGCACATGGCAGAGGGCAAACTTTCATAGCCTCAGAGCACAGCAAAAACAACAAGCCAAAAGGGAGGAATGGAGGCAAGCAGCCTCTTTCTCTCCCTTATATTGTAAACAGGCTACCCCACCCAGAGGCCCTGTAGCACTCCTGTAATCTCCATGCTCTCCTCTTCCACAGGCTCAGGATGTATCCAAAGTAAGCTCCATGGCTTCCTGCTGAGTCACCCAACCAAACCTCTAGACTCCCCCAGTTGACACAATGTATTAACCATAACAATACTTGCCTGTGTAAACCAGACTAGCATGTGTAACCAGACTTGCATGTGTAAATATCATATTGTCTTCCTAATGTAAGAAACTGAAAGAGTAAATAAGATCCAAAAGGTAAAATAGATACAGTGAAAGGGAAAGAAACTGCTCAAAAGGAAAGAACAACTGGGATGGGGAAAAACAGGAAAGAAGGAAGGAAAGAAAAATATAACTATATATCTATATAGATAGTTATGTAGATACATATATATATGTACACAAAATAGCTCAGATAATTGTACTACTAATTTCTACTAGTTCATTGAAAGGAACAGTTAGTGCTTATATTGTTTGATCAATTTTGCATGCCTGTACCTGGTAATCTGTACAACTACTTTGAAGATAACAATATGCAATATAATAGCCGTTGTTTATTTACGATTATCTTGTTTTGAAATTCTGTATCATTTTTGTTGTTTTTTTCACTCTTTAAAATAAAATAGAAACAAATTAGGCCAATGTGAGGTGCTAAACTTCCTGCAAGTAGCTTATAAGGGGAAGTTGAGAAAATTTTGGAAATAATAGCTTACAGATTTACTTACTTGTATAAAAGATGATCCTGTCTACGCTGGGAAACCTGGACTTACATCAGAGGAAAAGAGGTAGAGAATTCTAAGTAGCAATTACTGAGAAATCTGTAGAATTACTTGGCAGAAATAAACAGATAAATAGCAGGGTAGGCAACTGCAAACAATTCAGTGTGTTCCACCACACAAGACTTCTTTAAGCACTTCCCTAAGAAAGGAAAACAGCAAATGTGATGTATAATCCAGTAGCTAAGTCTGGTTGAGAAGGAATAAACAAGAGAATTCCGCGGAAGACAAATGCCTCTGCTGCCAATTCTTTTGTTTTCCAAGTATCTAATCCACATTAATGCCACTTTGGCTTAGCATACGGGCTTATCAGCACCTTAGGGGAGAAAAGGAAAATAAAAGAGGACTGAAAGGGCGAAGAGCAAAAGAACGCAGTGGAAGGAAAGGAAGAAAGAAAAGGCAGACATGGCGGAAAGTGGCAGCGCACGGAGGAACGCGGGGACCTGCCTGAGGAGCACGGGCACCACTAACGGAAGTCTCCCGGGGAACCCTCCACCCCGGCCAAGAAAAAAGGCGAACCTTCCCTCAGAGTCGGGGATGGAATGGAACTTTGATGTCTAAATGGACTTAGCCTGCTTTCTTCTAGCTGTATGTTTTCCTCTTAAGCTTCATAGAGGAGCCCGAGTCTCAGGCAGAAGCTCGTCACTATCCTTTAGCATCTGTCTTGTACTCCCTCAGCATGCTTTTGCTCCACTCAGGGAGAACTCTCTTTCTGATGGCTAGAGACGGAGAGGCTCTGAGGGACAGGGATTTCCACTGCATTTCATCTTGTTTCGAGGAATCCTTTCACAACGCATTTGCTATGCATAAGAAATAGAAGAGCTCTGAGGTCAGCAGAAATCTAGAGTGGAAGCAAATATCCAATTTCAGTCATGAAGGTCTTGCTGCATGTGCACACTCATCATGGAAAGCATGCAGTGCTGTTTTCTCATCTCTCTCACAGAACAAAGCCAAATAAGTGAGACAAATGTACTCAAAAGCACTTTACATAGGTAGGATGCTTCAAAAAGGCAAGCTACTCTGGTGGTTGTTTTCTACTGAAAGATGTTGTGCTTCTGTTTTCACCTACCTTAGTCCAGGATATATTTCTTTTGAATTGATTATTTGATATATTTGTAAGACTATATCTCAAAATTAAGAGGGGAGGCCCTGGGATGTACATCATTGGTAGAATGCTTGCGTAGCATGTGCAAGGCCCTCAGGACTGTACTTCAAAAACTAAAACAAAAAGGAAAGAAAGGAAGGAATAAAGCCTACTATAAATCACTCAAAGGAAACCTGGCAAATTCTATTCTTCCTGCTCTCTCATTTTGTCAAGATAGGATGGCAAAACCCAAAAATGACCATCTGTGTTCACATGGTTCCACTTGAAGAAAGACTTCAGGGTATAAGAAATGAGGGCCAAGGAGGTTAGATGACTCGTCCAAGCCAAGAACACAGGGTCTTCTGACACTATAGAGTGTGCCTTACACCAGGGGTCCCCAGTCCGAGGGTCATGGACCATTGGACCACCAGTCTCAAGTCTTTTAGTAATTATGTAGCAAAACAGGAGGCAAATAGTAGACAAGCAAGCCAAGCATCATTTAAATTTGCAGTTGTTTCCCATTACTTACATAACCTCTGGGCTCTTACCTCTGAATGATCAGTAGCAACATTCGACTCATAGGAGCTTGAACTATAGTATCAATTGCCTAGGTGAGGGGTCTAGGTTGCATGCTTCTTCAGAATTTAATGTAATAATAATGGAAATAAAGCATATGATGTAATTATAGAAATAATTGCAGTCCACTTGAATCATCCCCAAACCATCCTTTCCCTGCCCACTGTCCACGGAAGATGTTCTTCCATGAAACTGGTCTATGGCTCTGAAAGGGTTGGGGACTTCTACCCTACATTACATAACTGGGCTGTCCAGAGTAATGTTCAGGTGCACCTGATGCTGCACTTTGCAGCTTCACTTCCTGCATCCCATCTCTGCTCTCCCTTTGGGTCCAGGATGGGTCAGAGTTGAGTCGGTCCTCACAAACCACTTAGTGTTCTCTGGGAGGACATACTGCAATAAGCAGGTTCTGAGGGATCAAGGAAAATGGATTACACCAACTTTTTTATGAATTCAAGGAATAAAAGTCTAGCTAAAAGGCAGGTTTTGAGGCCACTGACAGTGCCCAGAACATTGCCAGAGTTGGATGGTGGTTTATGCTTACAGGGGAGGGAAAGTTCCTAAAATGCCTATAATCAGAGCTCTGGAGGAACATTCCCTGAGTAGAAGAAAAATCTTGTAATAAACTTAAGGGTCTTGAATCTCCGTACCTTCTAGGTATAGACAGTAAGAGGCACTTTTGGAAGCCCAGCACCCCTTTCAGCCTTTTTTATCTGCAAGGTCTCCAGTGGTTCCCTTTATCCCCGATAAAGCCAAGCAGTGGATGATTGGCCAATCTATTAATGACCCTCCCAAGTTTGGCCTCCCTGTGATCTCTTTCATTTCAGGGGTGACTTTTTATTTATTTTCTTATTCCTTTTAATGATTTGATCAATCTTCCATTCTTACATCTGGTAATCTGAGCAACTTCATTGAAGATAGTGGTATGTACTATAACAACCACTGTTGATCCCTATCATTTGGCTTGAAACCCCATATCATTTTTAATGTCCTTGCTTTGTTTTGTTTGTATTTTGTTATTGTTCTTTTTTTGTACTATTCTCTTTCAAAATAAAGAATAAATAGAAAACAAAAATGATTAAAAAACTAAGAAAACAACAATGAAGACAAAATCAAAACAACACAAAAACAACAAAAACAATACATGACCTTAAAGCAAGATGACAGGAATTAACAATGTCTGCTACCTTACATACTGTTATTTTCAATGAAGTTGTTCAGTCCACCAGATGTAAGAATGTAAGATTGATCACAAATCAAAGATGGTAGCAAGTAATAAAAAAAAAAT
This sequence comes from Dinomys branickii, assembly GCA_004027595.1. Classification (NCBI taxonomy): domain Eukaryota; kingdom Metazoa; phylum Chordata; class Mammalia; order Rodentia; family Dinomyidae; genus Dinomys; species Dinomys branickii. The sequence continues at coordinate 138,900 of PVLD010000708.1, forward strand.
TGGAAATGATGCAGAGCTTCACCATACAAGATGGTTAGGAGTTCAACAATGGTTCTTACGCTGCATATTGTTTTCAGATCAGTCATTCTGATCACCAGATTCAAGTGTGCAAAATTGGTTAAGAAAAAAGAAAATTTTAAGCACTGACTGTTCCTTTCAATAAAATACAAACATCAGCAAGGGGTGAATTTTTAAGGCAAAACCGAAGATAAAAAAAAACAAAAAACATTTTAACTGGATGAGAAAGAATACAACCTACAAATCACATTTATAAAATTTTGGTAAATCAGAGATAAAGGCTATTTTATGGAAACCACTGCAGTATTTTCTTGGCAAATTGCAAGTGGAGATTAAATCTCTAAGTAGTTTCAGTGTTTTGGGATGACTGCAGATCACTCATTATCACTAGTTACCTTGAGACAGAGCTTTTCTTTGTCTCCTGCAGCAACCTACATGCTTACTACCTCTCACCTGTCAGGCTCTGCAGAGAAACGAGTGCTTTCTGGTAGTCATCTCAGTCTATGGCAACCAGATATGATTGGTTCTGTATCTGTGTGCTGTGGAATCTGGACCTAGGGCACATTCTGTCTGGTCTCAGGGCCACAACTTGATCTTTCGTCATTATTCTATTTGGTTCTTCCCCAGATATTGAGTCTGGGCTGCTCCCTCCTCAGCACACGCTAGTTTTTGGAGACAAGACTCTTCCTTGTTTCCTTGTTAGTTCTGCTGTGCCCTTCTATATGCAACTTCCTTCTTCTCACAGAAGCACTAAAGCCATCCATCGTGCTGAGAAACAAAAAGTCCTCCTGTTTTTTTAAATGCTCTCCCATCCAAGGCTGTGTTTACACTCAGTGGGAAGTCCAGAGAATCAGAGAGGTACTTGCTAATATACCATCAACTGCCCATGAATAGGTTAGAGATGGGAATGGCAGCTTAGGACGCCTGCCTTTCTGTTACAGTGTCACCCTGCTCAGAGGCATCCTGTTCTGTTATTTTGAATGGGGACCTTGCCTGCACCTCTGTCTTGAGGGTTTGCTGTCCTAATGTACATACCCTTCCATTTGATGAAATAGGAGCAGAACGCTGAAGCCTGAGGTTGGCTACTGATATGAACTAGGAAGATTCTGAGGACTTATTCTTTTTCAACTTTACTGTCCTCCACACATTGCAGAGTTTAAGGTTAAGAAAAACCAGGAGGAGTGAAGACTGTCTAATTAATAGAGCAAACAGAGACCAGGTATTTTAAACAGAGGGGCATTTTATGGAAGAAATAAAGTGCTTATAAAAACCACTGAGCTGAAACTTTGAGACTCAATTCTCAGGAATGACTTGCAGAAAAATATGGAACTGAGATCTCAGGGGAGGTACCACCTTCATATCTACCACTATTGATCTATTCAAGAGGACACCCCAAACTTACGGCTCAGGAAAGGAGATGCTGAGAGTCAGGAAACTGCTATCATTGCCACCACTGTGCAGCTGCCCAGGGGGCTGAAGGAGGGATCTGGACCACTGTCACAGGAAAGCCCTGTGTTTCCTGGACTGTGCTCGCTGGGAGGAAATGAGCCAAGAGCAGCAGGCAGGTGGTTAGCACCTTGCTCACTCCTTTGAAATCTTAGATGAGTGTGTCTACACTTCAAGCCAAACCCTCACTGTAGGAGAGTCTGGGAAATAGAGTTTCCAGTTTTCAACCTCTAGCTGAAAGCATGGTGGTGCAGGGGAAGTAATTCATGGATTGTGCCTCTGCTGCTGATGGGTGATTCTGTATCTTTCCCATACATGTTTCATATGCTGTCATGAAGGGAAATATACTACGGGGGAGACCTTGGAAATAGCATACGTAATAATCTCATTTTACAGGGGGATAAATTGGGATGTAGAGAAGTTAAGTGACTCCTCTCTAAGTAATTCCTAGAAGTCAGGACAATGAGGCTGGCTTCTGGGCTCCAGAGATTTTCCAGTCTGGTGTTGTACTGGAGAGACCATGGGCCTGCAGGAAAGCACCTGGGCTGTGCTGAGATATGAGCAATCACAGCAGCACGGGCTTTACTCAGTAGCTTTCTTACACTTTTAGTTATAGGGGAAAGAGTGTTGACATTAAAACAAAGAGCTATGTGCACATAAATCTGTATTATAACCAGGGAGTTCACTATCATGGGTGAAACAGGACAGGCAGTTTCAGTATTTTCTTTTCAAATTTAAAAGTTGACATATATTATACCTTAAAAGTATGAAATATTTATAGATAAATCCTGTGAAGGTTTTGAAAGATTTATCAATATGTTACAGTGGAGAATTTATGAAAGTAGAACTGAAATAAGTGTTTGGGAAAAGTATGTTCATGTAATGATGTCCTCAATAATGGGAAGATGTTAGCACATTCCAATTTAATCTACTTATTTAATCCAATTGTAATAATTCTAATATATTTTGTGGCTAAAATTATAACTTGTTATATTATTGGGGGACTTTATTCAACATCGAGTATTATTGGTCATATTTAGTTCCATGAAACTTAGTAAATTATGTAGTTTGCTCATTGAATGAATGGCCAGGCTATTAACCACAGAGGTTTAATTTAAGTAGGTAAGTTGTTCTTATTTTTTATTTTTTGGTCTTTTTGAGATAGAGTCCCGCTATGCAATTCAGGCGGGCCTTGAGCTCACTTTATAGACTAGGCTGGCCTTGAACTCACAATGATCCTCCTGCCTCCGCTTCCAGAGTTCTGGGGTTACAGGGATGTGCCACCATGCCTGGCTTTAGGTAGATAAGTTTTGAAATGTTTTGTAACAGCAGAAAAATACTTTTATGAACATGCCACTAAACAAAAGAAGAAATACTCTTCTTTTCACTATAGAGAAGATGGGCAGTGTTATATGGGAATTACTCTGTACGTGATGTTACTACTCTATATGTGATGAAATTACTCTTTACTTGATGTCCAGAAAATCTAAGTAGGAAAGTTTGTATATCCGTTCCTTTTTTTTTTCTTTTTTTCCCCAGGACTGGGGATCGAACTCAGGGCCTTAGTGCTTAGCGGCAAGCACTTACCCCACTGAGCTGTACCTCCAGCCCAGAAAGTTTGTATAAACTAGCCCAGTCAGATTTCTCTCTCTTTTCATTTTTGCTATATATTTTCAATACATAATAAGTACGTTCATCATGGGGAATTGGTGGATACACATAGTATCTTGAGCAGTTTTACTTCTCCACCCCTGCACTAGCCTCTCCTTTGCCCTTCCTCAGATCCTTTGCCTAGTTCCCCAAATTCTACTCCCTCTTGCTTGACCTCTTTTATTTTGGTCTTGAAGTTATGTATATTTTGAGTTTCTCATACAAGAGAAGCAATTGGTTATTTATACTTCCGTGTCTGATTTATTTTCACTGAGCAATACGGCCTTATGGCCCATCCATTTTCCTAAAAAAGATTCAAACTTACCTTTATTTGTGGTGGGATAGTGTGCCATTGTGTACACACACTGCCTTTTCTTTATTTATCTATTGATGGGCATATAGGCCACTTCCATAATTTACTGATTGTGAATTGTGCTACTACAAATATGGGTATGCATGGATCACTGTCATATGATGACTTTAACTTTTTAAGGAAGATACTCAGAAGGGAAATACCTCGGTCAAAGGGAATTTCTATTTTTAGTTTTTCTAGGACTCTCCATACTGATTTTCCTGGTGGTCTTACTAGATTACTTGCCCACCAGCAATGTAGCAGGCATGCTTTCCTTTTTCTCAACAATCTTGGCAGTGTTTGCTGCTTTTTTGAGTACTTGACAATGGCCATTATTTCTTTTTTTAATTTTAAAGATAAAAGAATGAAAACATATTAAAAAACACATGGATGTAACCAAAACAACACAAAACAATAAAAGCAATACAGAATTTCAAACAAGGTGATAAGAAATTAACAATGGTTATTTTATTAAATATCGTTATCTTCAAATATATTGTTATCTTCAAATTAGTTATTCAGACAAATATATCCATGTAAGATTGATCAAACAATTAAACATTAACTGTTCCTTTCCATGAAGCAATAGAAATTAGTAGCACAATTATCTTAGCTATCTTGTATATAGATATATATGTATATATATATACATATTTTCCCCTTCTTTTTTCCTCATTCCAATTTCTTCTTTTTGAGCAATTTCTTTCCCTTTCATATTATCTATTGTACATTTTGGGTTTTGTTTACTTTCAGATTCTTACACTAGTGAGACAATAAGATGTTTACACATGCAGTCTGTTTTATTTCACTTATGAGTATGGTCTCTAGTTGCATCCATTTATCTATAAAAGCCTCAAGTTTATCTTTCTTTATAGTTGAGTAATATTCCATTATATAAAAATGCCATAGCTTTTTTATCCACTCCTCAGTTGATGGTCATTTGGGTTGCTTCCACGATTTAGCTATTACAAATTGCTCTGCTCTAAACACGGATGCATATATATTGCTGTGGTATGAAGTGTTTAGTGCTCCTGGAAAAATAATCAAAAGGGAAATAGCTGGATTAAATGGGAATTCTAGTCCTAGTTTACTGAGGAATCTCCAGACTGGTCTCCACAGTGGTTGTACCTGTCTACACTCCCACCAATGGTGGAGAAGGGTTCCTTTTTCCCTACAGCCCCGTCAACATTTGTTATTGGTTGATTTCTTGATGATAGAATGGCCATTATTTCTGAAGTAAGATGGAATCTCAGTGTTGTTTTGATTTACATTTCTCTAATATGAAAGATGCTGAAGATTTTTTTCATGTGCTTACTGGCCTTTTGTAGTTCTTTGGAGAAGTATCCATTTATATCAACTACTCATTTTGACTGGGTCTTTTATTTTTTGTAGTTTAATATTTTTTAGTTCTTTACCTATTTTAGATATTAGTCCTCTTTCTGAGGAATAGATGGCAGATTTTTTCCCAGTTGTGTACATTTTTTCTTCACTCTGTTGGTTGTAACTTTCACTTGAAGAAGCTTCTAAGTTTGATACAATCCTATTTGTTGATTCTTGATATTATTGCTTGTGCAATTGAGGTTCTGTTCAAAAGACCTTGCCTATGACTGTCCCTTCAAGAGTTTTATCTGCTTTACATTTGAGCACATTCAGTGTTTCTGGTCTTACATCTAGGTCATTGATTTGATTGTAGTACAGGTGAGAGATAAGTGTGCAGAGTCCCTCTTTTACACATAGTTAAACAGTTATCCCAGCACCACTTGTTTAAATGGCCATTTTTTCTCCAGAGTGTTAGTTTTGCCCCTTTGTTAAAAAGTTTGGCAGTTGAAGGTGCATGTAGTTGCTTTTACTTCCTAAAAGCTATTCCACTGGTCAATATATCTGCTTTTGTGGCAATACCATGTTGTTTTTTTTTTTCGCTGTGGTTTTGTAACATAACTTGAAATCCAGAACTGCGCTGCCTCCAGCTTTACTCTTTTGCTTAGGATTGCTTTGGCTATTCTGGGTCACTTCTGATTCCCTATGAACCTTAGCATTGTTTCTAGTTCTGTGAAGAATGCTGTTGGCATTTTGGGGATCGTATAAATCTATATTTCTTCCAGTACCTATTCATTTCCCTTTGCTGTTAGGGAACCATGCCAGCAAGCTTTTCAGGACCTCATGGTACCTTTATTTTTTCAGATATTCTCCTAATGTACTTTTTTTTTTTTTTTTCCGGGACTGGGGATCGAACTCAGGGCCTTAGTGCTTAGCGGCAAGCACTTACCCCACTGAGCTGTACCTCCAGCCCCTCCTAATGTACTTTGGCTGAATGACATGTAGAAATTAGTTACCCCATGTAGAAATTGCCACTCAAATGATACTTATTCCATGAAATATTCTCTTTTATTTCAAGTGCAAATTATTTCCCCTTTCTCTGCACTTCCAATGTTGCATAGTTACTCCTGGATCATAGAACAAATTACTTCCTTTTTTTTTTAGGTGAACTGTGTATCTCTGTCCCCTCTATTAAGATGTGAGCTTTCAGGGGTAGGAGTGGGTCTATGATTCCCAACTTTGCATAAGCAGGTAATAAAATTTTCTGTATTAAACCACATAGGCTTTAGAATTTGTTTCCCAGAATTCTGATTAGTCTTTGTTGATTAATATTATGGTTAAAAAGTTACAGAATTTCACACTCAGCCTACATACCTACAGATATGTATCCTAGAATAACACTTTTTCTTTTTTTTTTTGCTTTTTAAAAACGTTTCCATTTTCTTAGGTGATGTAACCTCACACAGACCTTAAGAATTATGGAGAGAGACCTTAAGAATTATGGAGAGCAAGTTTTAACAAGCTGTTAAATTCTACAAGGGCCACTTACGCAACCGGACAGAAGTCACCACCTAATTCAGTTGTGCCACTGCCTTACCTAGAAAGAGTGAAAGCCATTTAGAAAGCAGACTATCCCAGCGGATGGGAAGATATCGTATCTCACTGAGGAGTCAACATGCCACTGGCGCCTTAGGGAAATTTACAACCCCAGTGGCTCACCTTCTTCACCTTGGTCCATGGTAATATTTCTTAATTGAGCTGAAGGGTATATGGGGAGACACAAGTTGACCCAATGCTTTTTCACTCCCAGTATGCAAATTCTACTTTATGTATTTATTACAGAGGTGCATTTAGTTTCTATACACACATTGTGATTACACACATATATTTCAGGATTATTTCCAGGTACTTAAAAACAAAGAAGACAATAGATGTTTTACACGGAAATCCTCTTTGCTGGCATAATCTCTGAGAATGTTTTATTGTTACTGACAGCATTTTTATTTCAGGGAAACCTCAGGGAATTCCTTTCTGTACAATCACTCCCTTCTCTGGAAAGTGGAGATAAGACTTACTTTTCAGGCCATGTGGACATTAGAGAGGGTGTTTGTAAAGGACCAAGTTCTTTACACGGCAATTTGCAGGTATTTAGTAAGTAATAAGTATGTACACATTTAAGTGGAGCTTTGCTTAAAAATACTTTGTATATTTAAAATTTTCAGTTGACCTTCACAATGGATCTTTGAGTGTAATATTTCCTCTTCCTCCTCCTCCTCCTTCCCCTTTCCCTTCCCCTTCTCCTCCTCTTTCTTCTTCTTTAGCAGAAGAAATTGAGGCCCAGAGAAGGCATAATGAATAGTGCAATGTTATAGGCCAGGAAGTGTCAGAGCTGGGACCAATGACCGTCATCTTGGTGCTGTTGCTGAGTCACCTTAAAGAAATAGTTGAGGTCAGACCTGGGATGAAGACAACTTGAGGTCAATTGCCTAGAAGTGCAAGTGCAACAAATGGTCGTGATTATTATATTCTAGGACTCAGTGACCCCCTAATTATGATCCCTATTTATCTATTTCAAAGTGATGCATCATCTGCTACCCTGAAGATTTATCCAAATGACTTCTTCAAATAAAGTCCATGTAGTATTGGAACAATGCTATATAAATCATTATGGATAATGAAAGGATTAAAAAGAGAAAAACAAGTTTTTGTAAACTATCCTGTTATAATAACTTAGTTTGGGTATAGTTACTCACTGGGATAGAAAGCCATTCTCTATATTAAAATGATGCAAATAAAATATGGCCCTTCTCTAGGGTATAATAAATGAATTGGAGTTTTGTGCCCTAAACTGAAGGTGTATCACATCTCACTCATATGCCTGTGTCCTCCGAGATGCCAGGCAGCCAAGATGCTTAGTTCAGGATGGAGAATTAATTGTGCATGTCAATATTTATCCTATCCCAGCACTCAAATTAACTCCTTTAATAATCAAGTGGAAAACACCCTCTGTTGCGACCTGCTTTCCTGCACATGGCGTTCTTCTGATATAGTTATTCATTTCAATTAATGCAAAAGCAGAGGGGGTTGAGCTGTCCATACATTTCGCAAAGGATTTGGCAATAGGATCAAAGTTGGTTTTATTTCAATAGGGTCCCTGGTGAGTTGTTAATTACTTGAGTTTGAAATCTGATGGCATTTGAAATAGAATATTGAATTACACCTGTGTTTGGGGGTCAGTTTATCTTCTGATATGAAGGTAGATTTGTGGCAGGAAGGAACAAGAGGAAATGAAGTTAGTTTTCTTCCTGTATTTGATGGGGGAAGGTCTTTGTTTCTGAAATATTCCTCAGGGCTTTGCATACTGGGTTAAACCAAGAGGGAAAATTATGTTTCAAGAACTTTGAGCAAGAGCAGACCTCCAATTATCCCTCAAGCAGATTAAAATATGTAATCTTAGACTTGTTAATATGAAATATGACTTACATACTTATAATATTTTGAGGGGTGAGTACTTAACGTGAAGACTAGTCTGATGGAAAATTAATGTGAAACTGGTGCTTTGAGCTTTAGCTTTTAAATATTTATCTTGAACATTTGGATTTTAAGTGTATTGAAAATAAACATTTTGTTTGCCAGCGTACCCTCCTCAGAGGGAGATCTTATTCTGGGGTATCTCACTTGCTCACTAATCTCCCAACTGCCTCCCTGTTCCTGGAGCTGCCCAAGTTCCTCTGTGTCTCCAGGCGCTCGTTTCTCTGCCCTTCTGTCATTTTCTAGCTCTGTCTATCTTGCCTTTAGGGTGCAGTTCTGACTTCACTACTCTCAGAAGCTTCCCTCCCACCATCTTGGTTGCACCACATTATTTATGCTTTCAGAGCATCACTCACAATGTGCGCCTGTCTTTAAAATTTATTGATTTATCTATTTATTACTTCTGTATCATACTATGTAATCTTTTTTGCCCAGGAGGGTGGGCTAAGTCCCAGGTCTCCTGTATTGCTTACCATCAGCACTCAGCACCTTGTGTTGAGTGTGTCATAACTGTCACTGAATGAAAAACCAAACTAACCACGGTCAGAGCTTCTCTTTTCATAGATCACCAAGAAACCATGCTGGAGGAATGCTACCAGATTGAATTCTTGTAATTTAAATTATGACTTACTGAACCTGGACTGTCAGTGAAAGACTGTGATGACGCTGAAATTGTGCGTATAGATTCCAGCCTTTTGGCTGGTGAACATTTGACAATGCCATGTTTTCGGCAGCAGAGTTATCAACACAACAAATCTGCTGTAGCTTGTGTCTTGGTTTTTTTCAGTGAGGTTCTTTGTTTCTATGCCTTCGTGAGTCTCTCTTCTTGTCTTCTGTCTTCCTTCATTTTTAAAGTAACATTTGTGTGTCTCACAAAAACCTGCTGACAGTTTTCCTCATGGGTTACCTAAGAAATAAACACAAGCTATCTTTCTTTTATCAAATTCATAATGGCTATTACTAGTAAAACTGGTGGCAACAAAATAAAACTGACAAGGACTAAAACGACTCATGGTGGAATTTATTATTGGCTAGAAAATTGGTGTCAAAATTAAATCTTCTTGACAAAATTTAGACGTGTAAAATTTGATCTGGGAAAAATTTGGACTTCATGGAAATAAAGAAAACTCAAAGTGGCAGAAGCCATAACACTTAAAATTTGATATGGCTGAAAAACTTGATTTAAAAAATATTTTTATAACATTTCTAAGGAAAGGGTTGATGCTGACCAAATAATACCAGTAAAATGAAAATAATGACAAGATAAACACATCTGCATTATTTAATCAAGGAAAGGCAAGGCTGGGAGAAACAGCCAATAAATCTTAAAGTACAGGCTATTCATTGTAGATCTGTTCTCCCTTTCCACTGATAAAAGGAAAAGTCTAAAAATGTACTGGGGAGTTTAGGAAGAAACTCTTAACTACAGGGCATTGAGAGATACTGGAATACATCATTGCAAATTGGAGTAGGAGTGGGTGCTTAGGAATGCCCTCTGCAGGTTCTGAAAGTACAGTACAATGGCATCATTTTGAGGTAGTTTGAGTATTTTCTTACTGAGGACTCAAAAATGAATTGGGAGCTTTTGTCTGAAAGTCCTTTAAGTCCATATTTCTATGATTTTGTGACTTTTAAATTCTATTGTGAACTGGTAAGAAAGTAAAATTATGCCATTTGGAAAATGAATGACAAGGTTTTGTTGTTTTACATGACAGCATTAAGACTTGTGGTTTTGTTTGAACACTTCAAAAATTGTTGTGTGCTTATGACCAAGGTTTTATAACTCCAATATGTTCTAGGAGGTAGTTTTTTACCTGTAGAATTCTGTGAATGAAATGGTCACTGTGATAACTATTAAGTTTTATTGTTTAAATCTGGGGAAAGAATCTAAAGCTTGAGGAAGTATAAATAATCCCTTAAATAGCAAAAATATAATTTTTCTTTTTATAAAAGAAAATGTATAGGTTATGTAGATGACAAGTCTTTGCTGCTGGAGAAAATGACATGGCCAATTGTGATTGTTAGGGCCACCCATATGTAGTAAAAAAGAGTTACATCAAAAACATGCAATGGGAGGCTCCATGGGAAGAGGGATCCCTAGAACAACCCAGAGGACAGAGAGGGATTCTGGTAAAGACAGAAAATGGTTGGCCTGAATAGAAACAAGATGGCGACAGTCAGTGACAGATGGGGGTAGTTCAAAGTTACTCTGCTTCTCTGTTCCTGGATCCTGTAGGTATCATGGGAAAAGTAATAGCTGTGAGGAATGGATAATAGCATCCAGGAAGACAGAAGCAAAGAGGTCTATGCGCAAGGTGGCTGTGAATGAAAGAGGACCTGAAAGAGAATTTTAGATGGTTTCCACATGATTGCATTCATTGAAATCCTGGGGAATGCTAGGAGGTTGAATATAACAGCGAGAGCACCCTAGGTTAGCTTCTTAGAAAGAGACAATAAACCATCAGGGGGTTGGAGATGAAGTTAATGGATCCTTCAGACCAAAGGACCAGGAATTCTAAGCTACTATTAAACTATCTCTTGGCCTAATGTTAGGTACAGATAATATAGAACATTTTGTTAGCATATCTTTGTGGTAAGACTACTTGTCTTATATTTTAAATACTACAGGAGTGCAGGAGAATAACATATATGCCACCTACATGTGATAAAACAAACTACCTGGATTAAATCTATAATCTTTGCTTGTATATGATGTCACAGTGGGAAGGTAATGAAATTTTTTTTCTTGCTTAGCTTAGAAAATAGTCACGTATCTCAGAGCAAAAAGAATTTGCCATTGTGAAGGTAATGCTGGTAGAAAATGAAATCTATCAAGAGTAGGAAAAGCTATTAATGCTATTTGTTTAGAATTAAGGGTCACTTAAGGGACCATGTAAATATATATACACTTGATCTTCTGGATGCAGCCAACCTCAAATCAAAAACTTGGAAAAAATTGTGTCTGTACCTAACACATACAGACTTTTTTCTTTGTTGTTATCTTCTAAACAACACAGCATAAAATCATTTACCCATGATTTACATTGTGTTATTACAAGTAATCTGGAGGTGATTTAAAGTATATAGAAGAGATTGCATGCAGTTTATGAGAATATTATGACAGTATATAAAGGGACTTGAGCATTCACAGATTCTGTGTATCTGGAGGAGATCTTGGAACCAATCCCCCTGGCTACTGAGGGATGACCACATGCATGCACATACATAAATATTTTTTTCCTCTTTCATAGTTTTATTGACTTGCCTGTAGTGATTAGTAATGAATTTAGCATTTATATTTATACTTTTAAAAGTAAAACTTGATTATTATTTCATTTTTAAAGTGATATTTGGGTATCTTATATTTTTTATTTTATTTAGCTATCCTGCTCCTCAGATCTCAAAGCACTTAGGACGACGATCATCTATCGGGTACAGGATACCTTTATTTCAGGCGGTCTTCCCAGTGTAGCTTTCTAAATTGACAGTTTATACAGTGGCACTTCTTTTCCTTAGAACTTTGAATACTTAACATTTGATCTGGAAGAAAAAAAGTAAAGAATTGACCTTTAACAAGATGCTACTATTTTCTTCTATTAATTATAGCCCGCAGAGGCCTGGATTGTCAAACCATTTTTGTGCAGCATTTGGTAAGTGGGCTGCAAAAAGGTTAGCTTATTGTAGACACCTGACAGAATGGAGACATGAGTTTCTAACTCATTTATATTGGTCAGAACACTTTGCCTTATCTATATTCTTCATATTAAACTGCTTAAAGATAGGGTTGTTTTGCATATGGAAAAGAATGTTGACAAGTAAATCTAATATCCATAGGATGGCAGCCTATGAATTATGCATGAGAATTGAGCAACCCTCTGTGGATTTCCTGTTGACTCCTGCAGCGTTCTACTCTCTGGGAAATTTCAGCATGGAGGAAAAGAAAGTTTTACCACCAATTTGTGCCTGAAACACAAGATGAACAGACGTCTGCTGCATTAGAAAAGGACATAGGCATGCTTTAAATCCCTCATGTCTTACTTTTTAATGATGCAATTGTGAATTATGTTCTTGTTGCATTTGTAATTAGAGGCTGTGGCAGATGGTGAAGACTTATTTTAAAGTGATGTGTCTATTAAAATAAGCCACACTGCCAAATGATTGTTCACTGTAACGGCATCTCTACGCCCCTGAAACACTCCCGTTTCTTTGTTGATGTGCGGTTGATTACCACAGCTGATTGCATATGTGCACGTATTTGCTTGGAAATGTATCAGGGATATTTGATGTGTGTAATACTTTATTTTAAAGTGTATGTTATCACAATTATAGATAATGAAGCTTTCAATGAATTCCTCAGCCAAACCATCTACAAAGGGAGTGTAGTGATTTCCCTTTTCAGTAAAATTAGGCATGAACCTTTCTAAACCATTGAGGTGGTTCTCCTTACACAGTAGAAGCATGGAAAAGAAAGTGGGATGTTTCTGAGTATTGAAAGATTTTTCTTAGTCGCATCCTTGGAAATGGTTGATCTTTTAAGATGAACTTAGTCCATGACTAACGATGTGTCTTTGGCTAAAAGTGATAATGAAGAAAGATGGGTAGTATAGTGCAGGTAAGAATGGAAAGAATAGGTACTTGAACTGATGGGATGCTTTAGAATAGATTAGGATATGACAACAAGCAACATCTAAATCTCACTTATAATAACAAAGATTCATTTCTCTGTTGCTCTTGCACTGTAAAGGGCACACTGCTGAATAGTGCATAAGGGATTGGGTAGATCAGGGCTGCATCTCAACACCCTTCGGCAAACGCCTCCTCAGTGGGAAGGAAGTGTGTTACATACGAGCATCTAAACTTTCTCCAGGAAATAATTGGCCAGAGCCAATTATTTAATGGTAAAATAATTCACATGGTGAAACCTAACAATAAAATGACAACTAGATGTAATCCTACTATGCATCTGGAAAAATCTGGTGAAAAATAGTCATGACTGCTTCCCAGTGTAATTTGCACTGAGATAGCTGCACTCTTAGCTTTTGTGATGACTCCATTTCTAACGTCTTGGTCTGAGCTATCATCACATTGACCCTTTTATATGAAACATTTATTAAAGACCTTTGCAGAGTGCATAGGGGCAGAGGACTTCTCTAGTTTAAAATTTCCCGAATTTTTTTCTCTTGACTTGTTAGTGCAGAAATAAGGATTCTATGACCATTTGAATTGGGAACTGTCTGTAAAGCAAAGTTATTCACTTTTCTTTATTTCTTGGAGACTTTAAATTGTTAATGTGAATATCTATGAGACCACTACCACATGTAATCTTTCCCAATTTCATAGAATTCCACTTTGGGGGGGGCTTCCCATGAGGTTTTCTGTGGGAAGATACTTTGGGTCATGTTGTTCGGGTCTCTCCCACTAGTGTCTGCCTGAATTTCTTTTCTATTGCTATAGTGGAATACCTGAAGACTGAGTAATTCCTAAGGAAAAGAAATTCATTTCACATAGTTTTGGATGCTAGGAAGCCCAAGTCAAGGAGCCACACCGGGCAAGGACCTTCTCACTGTTGCTGACTCTCTGAAAAGTCCTGAGGCGATGCAGGGAGAGAAAGAACAAGTGCACCAGGGAGAGCTCACTTTTACAATGAATCCACTCCCTCCATAACCCATTAGCCTGCTAATCCATCTATGTGTTAATCTCTGAATAGGCCAATGTATTTACAAGGTGACTCATGACTCAGTCACCTCCCGAGGCCCCACCTCCAAATACCATTAACATATGACTTTGGGGATTAAGTTTCCACTACCGTGAGTTCTGAGGGATAAGCATTCAAGCCAGAGCAATGCCTGTTTCCTGGCTTAGGCATTATTTTAGCTCTGGCCTGGAGCATACATCAGGTGCTGGGAGGATGGTTTGCCTGGGGAGGGCATGGAAGTCCCACCTTCACCCCTCTTCCTTGCTTTGCATGTGGTGGTTCTTAAATTGTTTCCTTTAGAATAAACTGGAAAATGTTAGTATTTTCCAAGTTCTGTGAGCTGTTTTAGCATATTAGTGACTCTCAAGAGGGAGTCATGTGTACTCTCAAATGATAGCCAGTTGGTCAGAAGTACAGGTGCCCCAGGACTTGTGGTTGGCATCAAAAGTATGGGCAGTCTTGTCAGACTGAATCCCTGTAACTTGTGGAATCTGATGCTAAATCCAGTTGGGTAGGGTCAGAACTTAAATGAATTATTGGGTATCTAATTGGTGTCTGAAGTATCAGAGAATTGGTTTTCCATTTGGAAAATGCTGTAGAATCATTGGTGGTTATCATCTGGAAAATACAGGGCTTCTGTGGCTGTCTCCTCTCTCTCCGCCCCCGTCCTCTCCTTAGTCTAGCAAATAGTACAATATTTTGGTAGATGTGGTGGTAAAAGAGAGAGTTTGTGATAGGAAAATTCACATGTGTTTTGAATATGTGAGTCAACATCAGAGACATGAGCTTGGACCTACATTTCCAGGGTGGGGAATGATCTACACCATGATCCTATGCCCAAGGGATAATCGTAACTATTTGCCTTTAAGTCATTTGTACATATAAAACTCTTAGACCAGGCACAGGTGGACTTTGTGTTGTGGTTTGGGCACTCTCTCTCTAATGGGTTTGCCATCATGCTGTCTGGTCCAAAATAATGCATTTGCCACTGTATTCCATTCAGTTTATTAAATTCTCAGCTATTACATTTTGTGTGGCAAAGTTTAAGGCAGTTAAAGTAAGTTCAAGACACACACACTCACACACACACACACACACACACACACCCACACACACACCCCATGAAACCATGCACACAGCAACATCAGCAAAAGAGAAAAAGATCCAGAATACAAAACCTCCCATCAGATGAGCAATATGGAGGCTGGAACAAGCCTGGTCTCTGAGCCTTAGCCCCTCTGTTCTCTTTCAAAACTTACCTTGCATTACTCTTTTGTTTTTCTTCTGAGAAATAAATACATGGGAATGGAGTTGCAGGGAAATGAGGCTGGGAAAAGGGACCAAGAGATCATGGAAAAGTGTGAAAAGAGAGGATGATGGACCTACATAAACACAGTTCACTGAGTGGAGTTTTAGCTATTTCCACCTGGGTACGCCGAACATGAGGTAACAGTACCCTGCGAGAGGGAACTGTCCAGGGCCATAAGGGAAGGAGTTCAGCACATTCTCTGTGTGCATAAAGGGTACCTTAATGTAATGGTGAGCAGCTGTCTTTTTGCTCAGAGGACAACATGAAAAGGAGAGGCTTGGAATTTTAACTTCTGCCACCATCATTTAAGGCAGGGTTAAGTGGCAGCTCTTCCGTGTCCTGGGTCAGGAAATGTGTGTGAGGGGCAGGGCTGCGCTGGGGAGTCTGGTTAACCTGGCGTTCAGGAAAGCGAAGGGCCTCTATGGTTCTTGTCAGTTCTGTGTTTTTATTGGAATAATAATAATGTTGGGTTTCTACAGTGGGCTGCATTACCTAAACATTGAAGAATTATTTAGGGAAAGCTGTATCCAGGATCATAGTGGTCAGATGATTTTGAAGACATGTTTTATTTGAGTTTATCAATGTTTATAAAACGATTTTCAGCAGTGAAGTTAGCATGCTTGTATTCTTTAGGTAGCTTTCCACTTGGGAAATGTGTGCTTGGTGTGGGCATGGCTCTCCAGAAGTGTGTGAGAGTTCCCTGAGGGAGAGAGGTGGGGTCTATAGGTGGGTGCTTTCATAATTATTGTTTTCGGTAATGAATCTGCTTATAATCTTGGCAGAAATGCATAACTTCAGTTATTAAATAAAGCATGCCTTCATGGATAAAAACATTCCAACTATGAATCTAATTGAGATAGTAAGACTTTCGTAACACTGAGGTAGCCTTTGGCTGGCTTATATTCTTTAAGTAAATGGCAATTCTATTTTCCCTAGAATATTCTAAAGTGGCTTCTCAGCTAGTAGGGAGAAAGCAACAGGAAAGCAACAATGTGCTGAATCTGGGGGCTTTGTTCTAATTTTGGCTTTGCCAGGGATACCATGTCACCTTGTGAAAATTGCTGCTTATCTCTGATTTTGGTAACTCATCTGGAAAATGTGGAATTTGGTTAGATGATTCTCCAAGGTCCTGTCCTGCTTTAAAATGCTATGATGCAAGCAATATAGTTTGCCCATCAGGGAAGAGTCACCGAGCGAACATTG
The DNA here is from genome assembly GCA_004027595.1 of Dinomys branickii. NCBI lineage: Eukaryota > Metazoa > Chordata > Mammalia > Rodentia > Dinomyidae > Dinomys > Dinomys branickii. The sequence goes on from PVLD010000708.1 coordinate 155,421, forward strand.
AAAATTGCTTCATGCCAATTAATCTCTTTCCTCTCTTTAGTGGAAAATGATCAGAAAAAGATTTCATATTATAAATCATGAATATGTTTCCTTGGAACTGCTCCTCTACTGCCCTATAAAAATCAAGCAGCCAAAATCCATTTGTGTCTGAGGCAACTGTGAAAAGCAAATGCTTCCGATACTTGCATAAAGTTAACTCCTATGACTCTGGTTGCCGTGTAAGTCACCTGGTACAGCTCATTACCACGAGGCTGGGGAGCATGAAGAGGAGATGGGTTTGAGAACTTTTTTTATACTTTTCTGATGCTTTTGAAAGCAGCCCTGCTGGGAAATCACTTTGATCATCACAAAAAAGGATCATTTTTGGCTATTCTTATATTGTAAAGCTCCCAGTGGTGCCCTGGCATCTGTGAGAATGAACATTGCTAGCTGGGTACAGCCTCCGAGTTACCCTTGCCATCTTTGCCCAGCCCCCACCGCCTTGTGCTTATTTCCCACTCATGGAAGCTCTGAATTTGACGCTGGGTTTTCCTTCAGCTGGCTCTGCTCCATTCTGAGTCTCAAACCTCTTCAGAGTTTGGGTTGGTTTTGATGGGGTGCCAGAAATTCATTCCAAAAAATCCTCATATACTTTCATGTGTTTCTTCTGTGGCAAAGGGGTAGGGTCAAAGACACAGAATAAACAAATCTGTGAGTACATCTCTCACTGATCTCAGAATCCAATTTACTGTTGACCAAGCTCATTTTCTAAATGACCCTGGGAAGAATTACAGGAATTAAACAGAATTTCTTTGTCCTACTTGTGGTGATTGCATGTTCTTGAGTTTCCCTAATTCTCTAATTCATATAGTTTTTGTTACTGTCTAAAGGATGATAGATAATTAGATAAAGTGAAAATAAAGAGGACTTAATTTCCTATCTTTTGAACATTTTTCCTGTGATTCTTCCTATGTCAGTTTTCAAATAGGAAAAGGTTCTTTTTATGCCTCTAGATTTTGAACTCAGAAGGTGGTGCTTCAGTGACTGTGGGCTTATGTCCTGATAACCAAGAAGAAGATTCAAGTGGAGCTACAAAAAAATCAAGCAGCATTGTGTTTTAACACGGCTCGTATACCTCCATCAGAGCCAAACAAAGACCAACAAGAGAAACTGACTTACTTCAGCATTGTGTTTTAACACGGCTCGTATACCTCCATCAGAGCCAAACGAAGACCAACAAGAGAAACTGACTTACTTCGCCCCTCATACTGGCTTAGTGGCTGAAATTATGTGATGTGCTTAATTGTTAAGCTTGTGCTAATTGGAATAGTTCCTTTCCATGTGTCTTTGATCTACCTAGTTAGGCCAGGACATATAGGAAGCACATTTTTAAGATTACAGTGATAGAACCACAGGGACTCCTAAGAGCTGGAAACAGAGTACAGAGGAGGTAGGCTGTCCTGGGTGCTGTGTGGAGTTCCCCATGGGGAGGCATTAGATAACCATTAATAGAGACACAGAGAAACAACGCAATCCAGGCCAGAGTCAAAGCAATAGGTAGCCACTCACAGTGGTTAGGTCCCCAGAGTAGAGCATAGTAGAGCTTTCTACTCCCTGTAGTAGAGCATAGTAGAACTTTCTGGAAGGTTTGCGAAGAAGAAAAGCTACATAATGCAGTGATGCGAGTACAGCCAGGGAGAGAAGGGTGAAGCTTAGGCAGGCATGACAATTTGGAGACACAAGTTTCCATTCTGAAGGAGGGGAGGACATCTAGGGTCCATTCTGAAGAACAGAGGAAGACAATGAAATCCTATAAAAGAGATGTAAATTGAGGAGCTGAAATTCAAGATCAAGTCAAGGACTGGCTAAGTCACCTTTTGTTTGTTGCAGAAGCAGAGGGAGGACAGAGGAAGATTGGCAAAGTATCTCCTAGTCCCCAGAAAAGTCAAACCTAAGGCTACTGGAGTCACATTTGCTGTTTCCTTTTGCTTACTTCTAGATAAGTCTCACTTTCTGACATTAAAATCTCAATTCCTTTCTTGCTTTTTCACTTCCTTCACTATACTTTGCTTAAGAGTTGGGATCAGGAGCCAGCGATGGGTCAGCACAAGGTGGATTTTGTCAGAAGTAGTAGAGCCTATATGTTCTCTTTCTGCCCTTTCATCTTCCTGCATGGACTATTGGACATCAGGAAACAGATCAGTCCAAAGTCAAGTGTGCCAAGTCCCAGGGGCACATCTGCCTGTCTGACTTGCTAGGGAAGTCTTCCTTTATGGTCAACAAACCAGTTCCCATATCTGAGCCAAATCATCTATCTTGTCCTCCCCCAAAGGGTGTGTTTTACTTGTACTGACATAGGGAATGTGATTCTTGTCCTTTGGTGTAAATAGTTCTGCACAATAGAGGTGGGGCTGGATTAAACACACAAAAGCCTGGGATTATGTTGTTTCTCTAGCACTTGCCTGTTTTGGGGTGAGCTCAGTGTTCCTAATGACACCCTTCCAGTCTAACCCACCTTTTCTGGAATACAGGTTAGGGCTTCCCATTCTCCGAGCTCTGTTGCAACTGGGAATTCACCTCTTTTGCATGCCAGTTAGGTGGCATCCCTTTAAGAACTTCAGATAAAACGTGTAGATATGTCAGCTGTTAGTCTGCACAATTTTCATTTCTAATTAGACTTGATTGCTTGAGAAGTACAGATAACATCAACATGTACTCTCTAGTGCTGTTGGAGTTAATGGCAGGGTTGACCCTGTTTTCTACTTTAGAGTTAGTTTTAAAATTCAAACTATGAGTATGAATTACTTTTCTGTCTGATTCCTCCAGTGTAGGCTATTGTTATGCTAATTCAGGTGTATGTCTCCCAGACCTTGTAAGTATAAGAATCTTGTGTTCTTCTGAACAAACTGGGTGGTTAATCCTTTAATCAGTTATTGAGAGATTGCTACAAGCACAGAGGGAAGGCTGGACCTCTATACTCAGCAGTTCGAAGGTCATCATTATTATTCATTTAGTGTTTCGCATTTGTTTTTCCTTTTATTAAATAGGAAAGTTAACTTAATCCTACAGCAAGCACTTTCCTGAGGGTGGAAATCTGGAACCATGCAAGGAGAAATGTTCTCATGATCTCAGCGATAGATAATACTGCTTTGGGATCCAGTCTCCAGCCCCCCAGAGATGGGGAAGTAGTCTCTGGAACCCCCCTTTTTAGGTCCCTTCTCTCCGCATCACCTCTGATAGACCCCTCTGATAGACTGGTATGTGTCTCCAGTAGGCTGGCTGTATTAGTTATTTAGCTTTTGGGGCTTCCTTAGCGAAGTATTCATATGGATTCTGTGGGTAATCTTTTGTTAAGTAACTTTTTCTTGCTCTGTCCCTAAATATAGTACTTGAGACACTACTGATTGCTCAGAAAAAGTCTGGTGAGGTGTAAACACATTATTATCCATTGACAGTTGATTGTCATGAGGGAGGAAGGTTAAGTTGGAGTGAATGGTTGATGTCAACAGCAGAAGTAGAAAGAGATAGTTTACTATCAGGTCCTTTTTGTCTGGGGAAGTCTTAGCTTTAACCCTGTTCTGTTTGGGTGGACAATGCATTTATTGCGAGTCATGTTCCTGAAAACTTGTCCTACCTCATTTCTGGAGAGTGAATGCTGAACTGACTGACGTTAACAAGAATTGTGCCCACCTTCCTATAACTCCAAAGGCACATTGTTTTGTGGCTCCTCTTCTACCCAGGCCTCATTCCATACAACCAAGGAAGGGCTTTTTGAGTGGGTTTTTCCAACTGGAAATGGTAGAAATGAAATACAGTTTCTAGTGTCTACTTAGCACAAATAAAAACAAGGTCCAGAAACTGGTATTGGTGGAGTGATAGGAACTGGGATTCTGAGTTGGAAACAAAACATTTTTTCCGTAAACCTTCTTCAAGTCAGTAACGTTAGAGTTCAGATCATAATCTAAAGTGCTATGGACATCACAAATTATCTTTATATCTTTGTAACCCTGAGAGTTTTCCTTTTATATATTTTTTTCCTCTTTTGAAGAAATCTGTATGTAAAGTTTGTCTAAAGTCTGAGTGTTTTACTTCATGTTCTTTCTAGGGCCCTTGTCACACACGGTAGGCTAGCTGGTATGGCAACAAGTTGACCTTTGTGAGACATAGGCTGAGCAGATAAAGGTTCATAAACTTATAACCAAGGAAGATTTCTTAGAAAACAAAAATAGAAGTTTCCTGTATTAGTCCGTTTTCTGTTGTTGGGACAAAGTACCTACTGCCAATTAAAGAACAGCTTCATTTGGGGTTACAGTTTCAGAGGTGTCCATGGTCATCTGTCTCTAAGGCACAGACAGCATGGCCAAGGGGTGTGGTGAGGGAAGGAGAGAGAGAGTGTGGAAGAGCCAGAGTGAGGGATATCCTTTCCAGAGTCATGCCTTAGTGTCCTGCTTCCTCCAATGGTGTCCCACCTTCTACCATTCTCACATGAACTAGTAAATGAATTAATCCCTCTGGAGCACCCCCATAAGCCCAATCACCTTCTGAAAAGCCCATCTCTAAACACAGGAGACTTTTCAGGGATGATATCTTAGATCTAAACCATCACATTTCCTATCTTGGAAAGTTATATTAATTTGTTTAGGAATTGGGATTTGTAGTGATGATAGCTTCGGTTACCAACTAGTGCGCATGTACTGTTGTAAGCTGTCTAATGTTTTACAGAGAGAACACTGAGGCTCAGACAGATTAACCAAGCTAGTAATAATAATGATAGGCTAGAGGGGGCTTGCAGTACAAAGTAGTGGGTCACAGGGACTGTTTTAGAGATGGTCATATGACAGGTCAGGCTAATGGAAGGTAGATAGATAGATAGATAGATAGATAGATAGATAAATATATTGGTTGATTTGGTGCTGAGATTTAACCAAGGACCTCACACATACTGAGCTCATGCTTCACCACCAAGCTACCCCCTCAGGTCAATGGAAATATTTAGGAGTCACTGAACAGACACGCTTTCTTCTGTGAATTCTGAGAAGTGGTGATAAGGCCTGAACTTCCAGTGATAAACTACAAAAGGGAACTTGTCTGGGAAAGATGTGAAAGTAGAGAAAGGCACAAAAATTGTAGACAATTGGATCTCTGAGGACATGATTCAACCCCACATGTAGCTGTGCCTCAGGCCAATTTTCCCTTAGAATGGTTACTTGCATGAAACAGTGTATGTCTCTTTTTGGCTTATGACTTTTCAAAGTAGCTTTTGGTTTTAAGCCTGTGTATAGAGAGGTCTTGGATGTCCTCTCTTTCTTGTCAAACTTTCTGAGGACTCCAGGTAGACCAGGGGTTTCTTATACCCTTCTCTCACACATTATGATCCAACACAATAGATCATGTTTGCTTTTTTCATTTATTTCTTTTTAAATGTATGTGTCTTTCATTATAGTGCAAAATCCTGCAGAGTAAGGAGAAATCCTCCTTATGTGTATGTGTGTGTGTTTAACTCTTGACTATAGGTCCCGGAGTTCAAAGCAATCTTCAAGATTTAAACAAAAATTTCATTCTTTTTTCTTTTGCAGTGCTGGGGACTGAACCTAGGCCCCATGCAAGTGCTCTACCACTGAGTTATACCCCAGGCCTTAAAAATAAAATTCTTTAGATAGCTTTATGCATCAAGGTACATGCTCTCCAACCTTCTCTAATAATAGAGAAGGCTGACCCTTGACCCTTAAACTTCAATATGCAAGCAAATCATCTGAGAGTCTTCTCAAAGAATAGATTTTATTGTAGCAAATCTGTGGGTGGGGCTAGACATTCTCCTTCCTTGTAAGTGTCTCAATAATTTGGATAGTAAAACTTTTTGAGTGTGTGTCACTAGATCTCTCCATGAAGATGTGAGGTCGAAGCATATTGAAACACTCTGCTAAATCCCTGACTTTGTTTGGCAGTGAAAATGTGTTTTTTCAAGAGCTAATCTCAAATTCTAATTTTATTCCAAGACAGATTAACTTAATAACATAAAATTTAGGGTGTACAGAGCCATTTCTTTCTTGCCCAATCGATCAACAAGTACTTATTGAGCACTGATTCTGAGCCTGGCTCTTGGCTAAATATTATGACATACAAAAGAAATGTGGGAGCACTTCAGTGAAACTAACGTGACACTTGTGGAGTGATGGGAGCTAATGATTTTAGGAGCAAAACTAAGGTCTGTCATATCCCTGAACATTTCCTTCCTTCCTTCTTTCCTTCCTTCCTTCCCACCTTCCTACTTTCTCTTTCTTTCTTTCTTTCTTTCTTTCTTTCTTTCTTTCTTTCTTTCTTTCTTTCTTTCTTTCTTTCTTCCTTCCTTCCTTCCTTCCTTCCTTCCTTCCTTCCTTCCTTCCTTCCTTCCTTTCCTTTCTTTCTTCTTTTGTGACAGTGAGGAATAAGATAAAGCTCAGGAGCCCAAGCTTCAGCCCATTTTGTGAATTAGGTTATTTACTCTGTTTTCTTTTTCCTTACTCAGAAAGATCCAACAAACCAGGAAATAAGGGTTTTGGCCTGGTGAGTGCATTATTAGCTGTGAGTAGTTCTACCAAGGAAATGGGGGTAGGGGAACAAGGTTCCATAGAATTTTTGCTGCCAGCCTTCTCTAAGAGAATGCTGGAGTCCCAACTATGTTTTCAGCACAAATAATGCTAAAAGATGAAAGAGTCAAATTTTATTTCTGGATAATAAGAATTATTGAAAAATAACAATAATGGTAATAGATCGGGTGACTGTTAAGCCTAATCCCATCACTGCATTGAGAAGGAAACGGTAACCAGAGCAGAGTTTGACTTGCCCCTAATAATACTTTGCTAATGAAGCATGAAGCACGTGCCTCCTGGTCAGAGTTCTTTCAATTCCATGAAAGGCACTGAGGTGCGATGGCCAAAGCCCACGATTTTATCTGCCGTCAGACTGTGTTTGACTGCTGCCCCCAGTTTAGCAGCTGGTGGAATTTTAATCTCTCTTTGTGCCTTGGTTTCCACATTTATTAAGTGGGGATAATGGTAGTAACTACTTCAATGTCTGTTGTGATGATGAATTGAGTTGATACTGTAGACGAGTCATTTAGAACAGTGCCTGTCTCATCTCCAGCAAATATGAGTGGCCATCATAGTCTGTGTGGGCTGCTATAGTAAAATAACATAAGCTGGACAGCTTATAATCAATATAAATGTAGTTTTTATTGTTCAGGATGTTGAGAAGGCCATGATTGGTGCACAAGCAAGTTCAGTATCTGATGAGGGCTTCTTTCCTGGTTCACTGATGACACTTTCTGTGACCTCATACGGTAGAGGGCACTAACTCATTCATGAGGGCTCTATCCTTACAACCTAACACCTCCCAGTGACCCCACTTCCAAATGTCATCATCTTGGAGATTAGGATTAGAATATGAGCAGGAGAAGTACAAAAGTTTAGACCATACCAGTGGCTATTATTACCTTCCTTGCTGTGTTGCTTTTCATGATGTGATTTCAAGACTAATGCTAAAGAAATCTGTACTGCATTCTAGCTCTAAACCCTAAAGCAGTGGTAACAAACAGGCACATGTGCCATAGCAGGTTCTTTCTTATCATTCAAAGTTCTAGAAGGTTCACTATCACTACCCTAGGCCCTTCTCTACTTATCTGCCATTGCCTCACACTCTGTTATATAAGTCAAGCATGATCCTTCCCATTCAGAAGGACCCCTAACTCCTCAAAGCAAGCTGCTCACATTGTAAGGTTGACAAGGCAGTTTACATCAGCAATATCCCTGAGAGAGCAAGCCTGACCACTTACTTCTGCACTTCACTGTGAGAAACCAACATTAGATGCTTTCCCAGGAATAGATTTGCAAGGGAAAAGGCCACAAAGCTCTTAGTGGAAGATCAAGGTGGTAGAGGAAGCAGTAGCTTTTGAAGAGGGAAATGATCAAAGATACAAAAGGCAGGTTGTCCAAGGTCAAGCTCATTACCACTGTTGTAATTCATGTTCTGTTCTCCATCTTGTCTTTCTCTAGTTCCTTCCCTGTGTCTGCTTATGTGAGGATAACTGAGTCTCCAATCTTTGATCCTTTTAGCTTGTAAAACTCTGGAAGGGTCATGAAAATTTCTTTCAGTTCTTCTCTTTGATTCCCATTTCAGATCTGCTATACAAATGTCTGAAGTTGCTTAAGTATTGATTGAATTCCAGGCATTATGTTGAGAGTTTTACATGGAGCTTAACTATTATTAACCATGGAAGGTAGGTATCATTGTTATTCTCATTTACAGTCAAGGATACTGAGATTTTCAGAGATTTAAAACTTGCTCAGCGTCTCACTACAGGAAAGTAGTAAAGATTGGAACTTACGCATCTGACTGTAGAAGTTTCATGCTTAACAATCTTACTCAGCTAGATCAACAAAATAAAAAAGCACAAATAATTCTTTAAATTAACATGCTCCACATTCCTCAGACAGCCGTGGTAATATAGATTTCTTTTTCTAAAAACGTTGTTTTGATTATACTCTTTTATCTAGCGCTAGATGGAGGACCATCTCAGTTCATCTCTGTGAGCTGAAGCTGACTCCACCTACTCCACCTCAGCCTGGGAGATGAAGTTCTTAAATAACCCTTAGTCCTTAATCCACAGTCACTGGCGAGCTTTGGTCCATGAGCGCCCAGAAGACTTCCCTCGTGGTTATTTTGCAGCACAGTCTCAAAGTCTCTTTCAAATGTGTATTTCTCAGTTCTCCAGGGCTTGCTCTGCTTTCAGTCCATGGCTGAGCCTGAATAAGCTTCCTGGAGTGCAGAGATTTAATCATGTGCATGTGGCAGCAAAACCCTGCTCTATGGAGTGGGCTTTTGACAGGATGCATTTCACAGCCGAGGCTTATCAGCAGGTATTCTCTTGTGGGCCCTTTCAGCACCACAGTCTATGCCCAAAAGAGCCCACTGTCTCATCTGACCAGTAGTGATCACCCTTTCACTATTACACTATGTTATGGTGGTGAGGTCTGGAGATGACTTCCCTGGGGGTGGCAGTCTGTGTGAAGGTAAGCACCATTTCAAGACACCATCTGGAAAACTCTCTCATAATATGAACACTAAATATTTATTTAAGCCTCCTCTTTCCCCACTGCCATTCCAGAAATAAATTGTTCTAGAGGCATGATTTTTACACACAGTGTACATAAAGTATACTACTGAGTATAAATATTTAGCCCTTACAATTTAACTCTTAGTAGAAATTATTTTCTTTGGGAACTGACTTGGCATTGCAGATTAGAAATGGTGAGTTATGGCATTTCACCAATTTGCCCAAAGTCATACATCTAGCAAATGAATTTAGAATCAGGCAGAATTTTGTTTAAATACCAACCCTGACAGTATTTGCTGTATTTTGGATATAGCTTGAGTGTGTTTCCTAAGAGACTGGGAATTGGGACTTGGTCCCTAATATGGTGGTGTTGAGAGTGGGTGAGAGGTTTAAGAGATGAGGCTGAATAGGAGATCCTTGGATCACTGGAGAAGTTACCCTTGGAGGGGACCAGGGCATATCTCAAGGGACCCTGAACTCTGTGAGACCAAGTGGTTATAAAGCCAATGCTAATTCTTGATTCATTATCTACTTCCCATTCTGTGATGTGATCTCTTTTACATGTATGATCATTAATGTGACACCATCCTCCATGAGGTCCTTACCAGAGCTCAGTCCATCATGTTTTGGAACCTTCAGCTCTGAGCTAAATAGACCTCTTTTCTTTATAAAGTTAACCTGCCTCAGGTATTTCATTATAGTATTAGTTATTTGTACATGTCTTCATGCTGCTTAATGGTGCTGAGCCTTGCTTTAGCTATTGTTTAAGGTAATATAATTGTGATTTAAAGACTAACAAGACCTCCAGAAAAAATAAAGACCAAACATACATTTGCTGCTCATTAACAATATTGTGAGGAAAAGTATGAACATGGGGTGGCCATCTTCCATTAAGTGATTCAAGGATACAGGTTAAGAGAGGTTTACCTCCTCACCTTGGGGGTTATCTCCCTTCCAGTAAACTGAATGGTAAAAGAATCAGAAAGAAGAGCTGCATTGAAAGTTTTTATTGACCAGTAGTGTCTAACACTCTGTCTAGATTTCACTGGCCAGAACTCAGTTACACGGGTGCACACAACAGCAAAGCACTCTGGGAAATGTAGTGTGTGGCTGGTCCACAACTTTCACATAAAACTGTGAAATATACAAAGGGCAGCAAAAATATGTGTGAGCCAAGAGTTGTCTTTTCTATACCTTTTAAGGAGACAATACCTCTGGAAATGGTGATTCTTTTAAATTAGTTTGTTCTGTCATGGTAAAGAGAGTCTTAATAGGAAAATTTTATCCCAGCAAAGATTGGTGTGAAAGATTCAAAGCCACTGAAGCTGAGCAGTGCAGTCTGTGAGAAAGATAGCTGGGGCAGGGCTGTCTCCTGTGGTTCTGGGCTCCTGGGTGTGAGAAATGGGGCTTTAGTTAAGAGGACAGGAGAAATTGAGGATCGAGACAAAAAGTTGCTTAATTATACTTTGGCAATGACCAGAAGTGGCTGCCTTCCCATAGGAGCAAAATGCCACTTGGCAGAGGACTCCATAGTAAAGCATTAACGGGGTACTTGGGAGCTGCAGTAGGTGGTGTGAACTATGGAGAGAAAATAAGGACGTGCTTCCTCTTGCTATATTCCCTAAGAAGGAGAGGTAGGCTCCTTATGTCTCTAGGTCGATTTTTCAGCCCTGGATTGGAACCTAAAAGTTGCATGTGGTTTTCAAATACTTATTTTATCACACTCCACGATTACTTCCATTATGTGTGGCTAACATTGAGTCTTCTCAGCTTTAGTAGGGATATAAAAGGTTTAAATAAGCCTAATATCATATGTGTCTGGGATTCCATTTCTCGCATGCACACTGTAAATAAATGCTGATGAAAAATATTTTAGTTCCAAATTCTGCCACCCCAAATCCTACAGATATGCACATTAAAGCCCCATAATCCCATAAAAGCCTTTTTTCTTGTAAATAACACTATCTTGTTTTCCATCTCAAATTTCTTCTCCTATAATTACACAATATTTGGTTTCCCCTTTTTAGGCAATTCAAATTAAAACTTATTTCATTTCATAATTACAAACATTCATTTTTAGTAAAGACTAATCTGACGGGAATTTGGTTCCAGTGATACTGTAACCCAGACTTGTAATAGCAAAGTAATCCATCTCCTGACTAATGTCTTGGAATCTTTTACCACTCTACCCTAGCTAAACATTTGCATTTGGAAAGTTTTATCCTTTTCCTTGAAATAATAATACCTTATTAAGGGCACTGTGCAATTTGATTTTTTTTAAAATAATGATTTAAATCAAAGACTTCAAGATATAAATAATTTAAAGGGTGAACCATTCCCCCCTCTTCGTTTGGGGTTATTTTATAACTCCCATGAGTTCTAGAGTGGAATGCTGCTTGGAAAATGTTCATTATTAAGTTAGTTTTCAACTATTTCCTGAAAGAGGAGAAAGAAAATATTCTTTGTCTGGGTACCCTAATAGGTGATAATTTTGAAATATTAGATAAAAGCTTTGCTCCTGCTATTCTGAACATGGGTAAGGTAGGAAAGAGCACAGGCAACTAATGATTTAGAGGTAGACAATTAATATGGGGGCAAACACAGGATTTACTAAAACCACACTGAGAAAACCCTAAATGGAGTGTTTGCAGGGTAATCACCATTTACCTGTTGCAACATAAAACTACTCCAAAACACATTGGTTTAAGCAGTTGTTTATCATGGTCTTTCACAGTTCTGTGGGTCAGCTCAACTGGGCAGGTCTTGCTGGAGTCTGCAGTGTGATTGCAATCAGATGATAGCTGAGCCTTTACTGCTCACACGTCCAGCCTTAGGCTGGAATATCATAGGCTGGATGGTCATTTCTTTCAGTGCTTGGTACTTGGGACTTTGCCTAATGTGGTGGCTTTATGTTGTGAAGAAGGCAAATCATTGTCAGCTTGGTCCTTGGTAGCTTTTTTTTTTTCTTCCCAGAATGAGTGATTCAAAAAACCCACCCAGGGTCTGCAAGTCTTCTTCTAATGTGGCTTTGAAGATCCTAAAGCGTCACTTCTGCTTCAGCTGGTTGGTTGTGAATGAATCATAGGGACAGTCCACATTCAATGGGAGGTTTTCCACATGGCTGTGAATAGAACAACTTGTGTTTATTGGAGACCCATATTTGGATCATTTTACCAACTCAGATCATTTCAAAGTGTTTTATCATGAAGAATTTGAAGTTCATAGATTATCTCTCACTGTTTGAATGATTGTGAATGTGTGTGTGTTTTAGTGTGTGATCATATGCTTGGGGAGTATGCTGAATTACCCTGACAATACCTGTAGTTTGATTTGAGATAGGGTAAGGAGGAGAAAAATATTAAGCGTCCATTTTGTGCCAGGTTTTATGCTATGTGTCATTATTGGTGATTTTGTTATTCATGAGAGTAAATTTCTTAACTTTACCCATTGTCAGTTTTAGCATGTTTAGGGACTCTTGTTCATGCAAAGAAGCATTTGGTTCTTTTTGTATTTTTGCTGTGCCAAGTGTAATAATTTTATTAATTAATTAATCAATTAGTATTTTTAAGGCATAAAGCTTAACATTGCTCTGCTTCTTTATGTATTGCTTATATAACAAATAAATGAAAAGTTATTAAGTAACTTTTATATTTTCTCAAACAAGTAAGTAATGATTATTGGTTTTATCTAATATCTTAAACAATTGAATAGGACAAGTCTAGTTTTTCATGTTCTCATAAATGTTTTAAAAACTTTAGAAAGCAGACAGTACTCCTACTTTAATATGCATATGCTATTAATTAGAACTCTTGCACCACAACCTGGTATAAAAATCATAATGTACCTATTTATTTTTTATGACCTGTATATGTTATTTATTTTGTACTTGGGAGAATGATTTAGTGCACTTACTCATCTGGAGTGACCTTGCCTACCCTAACGAGGTTGCAGATATAGGCTAACATCGTTCCTGCCACTTGTCTCCTAATGTCTATGGCACAGTCTGAACATGCATCCTAACATGGACATATTAAAATTCAATGGAATATGTGATAGCATTGAGAGATGAGGTCTTACCACCCCCCTCCAAAATGTAGAATTATTATATATTGGTTAAAAAATAAATTAAAAGAGGAGATGGGGGATTTTAGGAGGTGATTAAGTCATAAGGGCAGAGCTTTTATGGACTTGTGTGGCAGTATTGAAACCTATACCATGGGGTTGAGAGGATTAGATGGGATAATCCCACATAAGGTGAATGAAACATCACCCAGCAGGCATATATTAAAATCTCAGTATTATTCTTATGAATAGCATTATTTTCAGCTATTGCCCTTGCTACAGAGCCATTTGTTTTCTCCACTGGTGTTCAGGAGCAATTCCTTTGTCCCAGTGTAATTGACAGGATATACCCTGGGAGGGTTCCTTGGCATTGAACTTGTCCATTGTATATGGTATCTTGAGAAGCAAGTGCCATGTACATAGTTTCAATGGAGTGTTAAATAAATATAAGGAAATGAATGATGAATGAATGCAAAAGCAGCCAATATTTATCTGCTCCTAACTTCCTTTTCCTCGACACGCAAAGAAATCCTTGGTCTACAGAGTGTATGAATAAAAATGTAAGGGGGTATGTATGCATTGATCACATATTTTGCTATTTCTTATTCACTGAGATCAATAGCCAGCTGAAATATGTGGGTTTTTTTTTTTATGTTGTGACTTTTTATATACAATTTATTGATATGGGAACCAAAGCTTAGAAAAGTGGAAAAAAAAAGAAAACCCAAGCAACAGCAGCAGCAGTAGGAACAAAACATCAACAGCAACAAGGAAAAAGCCATTCCAAAGTCACATAGACAGTAAGCTTCAGATTCAGGACTAGAACCTGTGCATGGCTAGTGCCAAACCAACTGGTCTTTCTCATTATACCTTGTTCCAAGGAAGCGTGATGCTTGTGTAGAACATGGTAACAATTTCTATCAATGTCCTTATAGCTTTATCACTTCAATTACTTTTTCAATCCTCTTCAGTGAGAGTTTATTAGTCAGCCTCTACTCAGTTCTTACTGAGTCAGTTTTCCAAATGAAAAGTTATATCCGCTCTGATCAGAAACCTGATGCCAGATATATGATGTAAATGAGATTATTTGTTAAACCAATATAAAAATTTACAAGTAACTAGGCTAATAAAATTATGTCAATAATTGAAGTTGTGGTCCTTCAATGGAATCACAAGTACATATATTTTAAAATTAAATGGATATTATAAAATTACTCTTTTTAATAACTGTGATAATATGTATCTCAATTTTTTGCTTATATAGATGTTTTTGACTTTTAAAGTCTTTAACAATACTTAGACTAATACTATCTTGTATGCATCTTTTTGTTTATTAACTATATAACTTCATGGACTTTGTGAACTCTCATTCTTGTTTTTCTCTTTTTATATTGAGGTTTTTATTCATTAGTAGGGAATGTTAATAACAGAAATATTAACCCTGACCATGGTATGTGTCACTAATATTTTTTGCATATTCTGTCATTTTTCTTTCGACTTTGGCCAAAAAATCTATTTATTTTGTAAATGCCATCGTAAGAGAGAATATAATTTATTGTGAATGTTGGTTAAATAATAACTGTGTTAAATAAATATCCATTTAACAAATAAAACAATATTCACAGACCTATCTATGGTCTGGAAAGTACAATTTCATTTAGTAAATGAGAAGGAAACCCTACAAGATATGACAATATAATTTTTTACTTTATCAAAAGTATAAAACCATAGTATAACCTATAATCAAGTTTTTGGATAAATTCATGTCAAATTAGAATTGAGTAAGACTAAGATTGAAATAGCAGAATGTGCTCAAGTTTTGGGGTTTATAGTTAAAGGAAAAATAGTGAAACCCTCTTTTAATGTTTCCTCAAAGCCCTACTCCAGGAGCAGCCTCTTGTCTGCTACCAAACCTCTGGATAATCTAGTTTTCTTTCATTTGTCTGTGTTGCTTCAAGAAGGGTTATTATTGAGCAGTTTGATGGTAGTGGCAACAGTAGAACAGTGGAAAATTCTTGTCTCTACTGTTTAATATCTGTATAGATTTTTAAGACTTTACTTCTTAGCCTCAATTTCCTCCTCTGTGAAATGGGCATAAGAATGCCTACTCAGTGCGGGTTGTCAGGATTAATATGAGTTAAGGTACGTGAAGCGATTTTAAAGCTCATATATTGCTATAAATCATAAATTGTTTGCTATGACAGCCCATTCATAACACAATTTTCAAATAATGAATACATTAATCAATTCAGTTCTCTTTTACTGAGTAAATGAAGCATGTGAAGAAAAGAAGACAAGGGCTCTGCTTTAACAGGTCTTAAAATCTAGCAGTTATAATTAGCATTTATGTAACGCCATAGAGTTTACCAAGTGCTTTTCCCTTCAGTACTGTTTACTCGCTCATTCATTCATCTATGGAACTACAATGGGGGTAAATCAGACTGAGCTCTTGACCTCACTGGTAGAGAAGGGCAAGTGTAGAGTGGAGTGGGTGGAATATTTACAAGTTATAGTAGTTGCTGTGAAAGCATGAAGCATGGGCAGGAGGGAGAAGGATAGGTGTGTGTATAGGGATGAATTTTAGGCGAGAGGAGGCAGAGAGCCTTTCAGAGGCAGTCATAGTCAAGTTGAAACCTGACGGACCAGCAGAACGTGGTCCTGCGGAGGCCTAGGATGAAAGCCACATAAAAGAGCAGCGTGCTAAGAAGTCCCATAGCAGGAAACAGCAGAAAGCCCTGGGCAGGTGCACCTCTAAAACACAGTGTACCCGAAACTGAAGATGGAGAGACTAGGTTGGTAATCATCAAGGCATTGTGGGGTAGAATCAGAGAGCTGTGCAGGCCACATTAAGGATTCTGGATTTTATCTTAAGTGTTATGCAAAGACCCAAAGGCTTTTGTGCCAGAGAATTTCTAAATGATGAGAAGATAAGATCATTTTACTGCTCGAGAATGGATTCAAAAGAATAAGCATCAAAGTGAGGGAACCACTAAGAAGCCTTTACATGGGCTGAGAAAGACAGAATGTTTCATTCTGACCAATGGCAGAACAGCAAGCACATTAAACTCTTCCCCTGACTACCTCGGCTCATCCCCAGGGCTCAGAGGTTTGGAGGAGGCTATGTAACCTCCTCTAGTTCCAGGACAGTGGAACTCTATGTGTATCTGTCTTTGAGAGTGGAATTGAAATGAGCAGGTAACAGTGTTGCAGATATGTGTCAGCTGTCACAGATTCTCCAAGCCAAACATCCACAGCTTTGGTTTCTGTATGGGTTTCCTAAGGTTGTACCTTAGATTTAACAGGAACAACAGAAACTGGTTTATAGAAACTGGTTTTCTCACAGTGCCTGAGGAAGGGAAATCTAAGATAAAGTTGTCGCCTCTCTTCTTGACTTGTAAATGACTTCTCCCTGTGTCCTTATGTGGTCTTTTCTATGCATCTATGTCCAAATTTCTTCTCTGTGTAAGGCATCAGTCAGACTGGTCCAGGGCCCACCCTAATGACTTCACTTTGGCTTCATCACCTCTTTAAAAGACTATTTCAACTACACACACATTTGGAGGTATTATAGGTTAGGACTTCACATGAATTATTTTGGTGTTGGTGGTGGCGGGCAGGACACACAATTCATCCCATAACAGATTCTAAGAAGAAATCTGCTCCAGAGCAATGATACGTGATAAATAAAGTCAGGACACAGTTAATTTATTTCTGGCATATGCTGAAATAGTTACATTTTCCCCTAAATGTACAAGAAAAAGATGTGGTTCCTTTTTATAATTAGTACCAGCTCTATTGAGTTAAATAGTCCCTCAAAGGATTGCTTAGCACGTTTGGCAAGCCTTTGTTAGACCACCAGGCTACCTCTAAATATTCATGTGACTTGTGTTTTATTTCTTTAAGAGTAATATTTTAATTTCTCTTTACCTAGGTAAATTTTGGGGGAAAAGGGCAAGAGAAACACACATGAACTATTGTTGATACTCTAGTTTACAGTTATGTGTTTTCCTCACTTTCTCTGTGCCATCTGATTTTCGTGCACGTTTTGCAGCTGTGATGCTTAGAGGCCCCATCTCCTTTACTGAGGCAACCAGGGACCAAGACACAGGCTGCCCAGGAAGGATTAACACCTTACTCCCTGGACACAGCTTTAGCACATGCAAAGAGGACATTGTAGGGAGGGGCAGTCAATGAAAAGAAGGCATCCAGGTCAGGGACGGGATGAGAAACCTTAGTGGTCTCCCTGCGGGCTCTGTGTGGATCTGTGTACCTACTCACAGGTTACCAGGCTGCACTCTCTTTCCTGTACTGGGGAGAGGGTTTATGGCTAAACAGAGTTTAATGGTCTTTTTGATATTAAAGTGTTTCGTGCAAATTTTAGATGTTGCTTGTTAGCTATGAGTGTTTACCCACCCATGTATAACGTACAGTTGCAATCCTCAGAAAAGCTCTCTGTGCTCTGCATGAATTATCATGGTAAGAACCAAGAGTGACTGTTAAAATATTCAGGAGTGAAAATCTAAGCCAAAGTGTCCTTTTTGGATACTGGCATTGGCCCACAACTTGTGGCATTAGAGGGATGCTTGGATGAACAAGGGCTTGCTATTCTTGCAGAGAACTTTCATCTGGTTACTTATCAGAATGCTGGGACCTTTAGTTTCAGCTGCATTAGACAAAGCAGAAAGAGAATTGTCTTTGGACTCAGGCCTTGGCAGGACCAGTATTAATCAGGTAGTTTCTCTAAGCCTTGGTTTTCACAACTGAAAATAGTGAAAATAATAACTCTTAACTGGCTTGGGTCTTAGAAAAAGCTCAGTAACCACTTGTGCATTGAATGACCTGTTTCTTCTTTACCTTATCCTCTCTCATTTTGCTTTATTCAAGCTTATTACTTTGTATTTATCAAAAACATGTGTTAAAGGTTTTTATTTTCAAATTTTAATATATCTTCAATAAATTTAGTACACTAATATCCCTCTTAGGGATATCTTTAAACCTTGTCTCTAACCATGAATAGAATGTTCTATGTCATCTTAAAGGGTCTTAAAGCATCATTAAGTAGGAAGTAAGCACCAAGTCTTGGGTAGTACCACCCACAGCACTGTTCAAGGGAACAGGGTAACCCCAAAACCACTGGGCTTCATATCATACCTGTTACCTTCCTGTCCCTATTGTCTTATACCATAACTTAACTGGTGGAAATAGCTTGGTCTTTGTATTCAGACAAAAACTTATTCGAATTCTGCCTGTGCTACTGCAAGCTTTGGGGACTTGAGCAAGTTTCTTAGCTTTTCTGAGCCTTAATATCCTCACAAGAAAACTTAGAGAAACAAAGGGTAACATTGTAAAGGTGTCAGAAGTTTAAATAAAAAGAACATGATTAGAGTAGTTGATGCAGTTCTGGGGACATGTATGTCCTAGATGAATGGCTGTTATTATTCTGTTGTTATTTATTTTGATTGTGACATATTATGAATAAAAGCATCTAAGATAATGTTCAACATAACAGAATACTCAGTAAACAGTAGTAGTGATTTCTTTTATTGTCATTAAATCCTTTAAAGCTCAAAGTTTCTTACCAGCCTGTTTTTGTAGGAGTTTAACTAAACCCAGATCTAAGGTGTTGACATTCAGTATAGGTGAGACTTGTGTCTACAGGCCCAAAGCTAGCAGTTGTCTCAGACTTGCTTACTTCCGCTTCCTGCTGGCTGTTCATGTCTGCTTTGTTTCTTGCTTTCTGGTTTCTGATTTCTCAGCTTGGTCTTACAGTTCCAGATTGGCGCTTATCCCTAAGGAACATGGACTAAGTGCCAGGCTGACCATCCTTCTGTATTAATTTGAGGGCTTTCTCTATATGGCTCACTTTATTTTCTGATTTCCTCAGACTTCTGCCTTTTTCCTGGCCTCTGCTGAGCACCCAAATTTGGGAGCAGTGGGCAAAGTCTAGCTACGGTCTGGGTTTAGCCATTACGAACACCTTAATCAGTTGAATTGCTTTCTTATTTATTATCTCAAAACATTTATTTGGCATTATATGAGTATCTTGAATACTAAATTCTAGCTTGTAGGTGATGTTCCTTATGCTGTACTAGTTTATTTAATTTCTAAGAGGATTTTAACATTAATTTACCTTGTTCTCATAGTGAGAATGTTGCTAGCTGGCTCCCATTCTTACAGAATTAACAATCTTGTCTGTTCTGATTCTATCACTCTCTGGCACCTATTTTTGTAAAGATTGCTTTACTGGGCCTGCTCTAATGATTAGAAGGATCATTAGCCCAGTGGGTAGAGATCAGTGAGACATATTTGGCAAAAGTACCCTGGCTGTATGCCGAAATGTCTAGAGAGGAGAGACCTCGGTTCTTGCCAAAGCCCTGATTCCCCATGCTGGCCAATGAATCCTGCTAGTTAAGAGGTTAACCGTCGTCATTTTAATTAAAAGTTCTAATATAATATACTTCATACCTACACTGTTTCTTACTAGTTTGAATTCTACAGTCCTCCATAACCTAATACCAAAGGCTGTTTAATACGTATACATCAAATCCTTATCAAAATAAGCTTGATAAGTAAATAAGCAGGCATAGCTTTCTAAACTGTAATCATCCTCCTGTATAGAAATTCCCCAGTAGCAATTACTAAACTGTGGTTATGCTGCTGTGTCCCTTGAGACCTGAATAGCTCTTTCTTCTACATAGAGAAGTGGACAGGAGGAAAATTTACAAAGAAAACACACACACACACACACACACACACACACACACACACACACTTCGCTACACACACACATACATACACACTTTGGTAAAAACAACCCAACATTTATTTCAGGGTCATTTTATCAGGCAAAAAGGCTGCCTTTTAGCTGCCTCAGTGCTTTCTGAAACCTTTCAAGCTACAAGGAGAGTGATTTTGGTTTGTGTGGCTAAAACACTAGAGAGGATGATTGGTTTCATTAGCCAGAGAGGAGTGATAATGTGCCACAGTACTTCTCCAGTTATTGGGCACTTTGTATTAATAACTCATGATGGCTTGAGTGTTTAGGTGTGTGTTTCAAACTCAGTATAAAATACTGTGCCATTAAGAATTTAAACACATTCTAATTTAATTATGGCCAAAAGTTGGGTCCAAGTGATCCTGTGTTTTTGTTGGCTAGTTCTAATATTGCAAATTTTGAATAGGGAAAGATTTATTTTCTTTACTCTTTGCTCCTTTTATTCTGGATTGCTACAAACCTTAATCATTTCAAAGGGCACATATTTGGAAAATGAAATACAATTTGATCTTATGGAAAATTCTATTTTTCTTTAATACTATTCTGTTTTCCACTTTGAAATGTGCCAAATTTTTCCTGCCCAAGATGTTAGTCTTGTGTTCTGTTTACGTTCTTTTGGTCTTTAAATGACTATTTGATTCTTCAACTGGCTATACTGTGGACACATAAGTTTTCTATTATGGCTTAAAAATGCAAGAAATATCTATGAATTGAAAAATTCATCAAAGAGAGGATTATGTAATTACCAGTGAAGTCAACTTTGAATATAACAAATTGAGATATCTGCCTGGGTCCAACTTTTGTTGGACGTGTGTAGTTTCCTGAGCAGGCACCTGTAAGGAGGGGAAGAAGGTGGCAAAGGACAGCTGGCCATAAATTATATTTGGGTTTGTGTGTAAACAACATCATGAACAGCTATTCCTACCCTGGCTTTGAGTTACAGGATTCTCCCACTCTCTTCCAGGTAGCCCCATTTTGTAGTCTTTGACAAGTAATTTAATTTGATCTAGCATCTAAAAATATTTAAAAAATAAAATGGTGGAGATATTTCTTTAAATCTAAACACCTGGAATCTGTTGACTATGACTCTTAAGCTTCTAGAGATGAGCTCAGTTATCAGTGACATCTGGGGAACCAATGAAAGAAGTGAATCTAATGTGGCTGCTTACTCTACCTATAGCACCATTTTAGAACATTTTTCATTACTCCTCTGCCATCTCCAGCCATAGAGGCTTTGCATTCTGCAAATACGTTGGCAACAGTTTTCCTAACTGTAAGTCTTTGGTCTCTGAGTCCTTCACAACTTTCTCTTAATAAGGAACAATAAAATGATGAACCAATTGGTAGGGACAATACATGCCAGTAATTTTGTATTCTAATATTTAATTGGAAAATAAATAACACTTGATAAGATGGCCATTTCATTTTAAAATCTGGTATAAACTGCAACATGAGAAAAAAAACCCTAATGACTGGGAGATGAGAATGATAGAATTTCAAGGGTTCAGATATGGGTTTGGAGAAGACTGGAATTAGTTTCTTGTATTTCTAATTGTATGGTTATATGAATCTCACCTTGTTTTGAATGGCAGTTCCTCACTGGGGCATGTGGGTAGCTGGAATGATTGGCCCCCCAGAAACAAAGACTCTTGTCTCTGTAGTTCCTTTCTGCTCCCCCATTTCAGGCATTCCCTTTTGCCCTGCTTGACACAGGGTGATTAGAACTCAGTACTAGTGCGTTGCAGGCCACCCAAGATTGCTGAAAAGACATGTAACGTTTTCTCAAATTATCTTTCAAAAACCAGAACATAATATAACAAAACCACTAAATTAATATTTCAACATTTATTCCACATCTACCTACCCTGTTTAGCTGTGAGAGTCCTTCAAAGGCAAACACTGTTTGCACCTGGCATAGAACAAGCTCACAACCAATGAATAAAAGAACTAATACTTAGTTTTAAGAGAGTGCTATGCGAACCTGGTAAAACTGCCCACATCTGAAGCTACCGTGCTGGGTGGAGAAAGGTCAGTGCCCATGTGTCCTGCAGAGCATCACCACCACCAGACAGGGCATCTCCTGAGAGCGTGCCAGACATTACTCTTTTATCCTTTTGCTATTCTTATGGCCAATGGGTAGGATATTTTATCTTGTTTTTTCCCCCCGTTATCAGTTATTATAAGTATCTTTCCATATAGCTTGTAAGCTCTCATACTTTGTAGTAATAGTTAATTATTATTTAATTGAATTTCTGTAGGTTGATTTTCTCTATGTCCTGTGGCAGTTTTAATATAAGATTGTTCACCAAAGGGGAATGGACACTGAAGTGATTCTTACTGTTAATTACCTCATTGTGATAAAAAAAGAAAAAGCTAGCCAAAATGTTCATGGCAGAGAGCACAGAGGGGTAAACCGATTTCCACTTCAACTTTACCGGCAGACTCACTCCCAGAAGCCACTTTCAAAATACTACCTCCCACATCGCACACTCTCCTCACCACAAACACCCACAGCCATTTCCTGAGTCTTGCCTCTGCAGGACACCAAAATACTCAGGGCTAAAGCAAAGTGCTCCAAATATTTCCCAGATGTCTGAATGTGTGGCATAATTAGGCATCAAAATGATTAGAGTTTCCATTTTTCAACTAGATGTTTTGGCAGTATGCAAACACAACCTTAATATAGTAAGTAAATCTCCTTTTCCCCAAGAAGACCTAACTGTATAAAGTATTTGATGAACACATACTATGTGCCAGATACAGTAGCAAGGATCAGAGGATGCAAAGCTCTAGTAAGTTATGGAGCCAATATGAAGAAATTTATGCTTCTATGAAAAGTATGATATTGTCTGTCTGAGGTAAGTATCTTATAGAAGATACTCATATTTTCAAGTGAGGGGATTGTATTTCTCATATGCCTCTTAAATTTGCCCATTTAGTAATTCTATGCAGTGTGCCAATATCTACCCTAGCATTTTTTACATGTTGGAGGACAGAAGATGGAGTCAGGAAAAAAGAAGTGTAAATTCCTGAGAAAAGGTCACGATAAGGATGTGCTCCCTTTTCCTGAGGAGCTCACCCTCCTACTTCTGGGCTATAGCACATAAACTCCTGCCCTGCTGATGCGGACTTAACTTGAGGAGATTCAGTAAAAATGGAAGTCACCAAAATGGCACCCACCAATCCAACAGTGTTGTTTTTCTGAGCTCTAATTTTTCCAAAATACAATCTCAGTGGAAAAGGCTAACCTAGAGGCAATCAGTCAGTTGATATTCAGCCTTACCATAAAGAAAGAACTATTCTGAGTGCTACAGAATTACTGTCTGTTCCTCCAACACAGTACTGTAGGTGGGGAGCTAAGTTGAAAGGTTGAGAAGGAACAATCTGCTTTAAATATAGGACCTCCAAGATAATAGAGCCTAAAGGTCCTCATCTCAGAACATATGAATTCATCCATAAGGAACTGACCTCCAAGATTAAGTAGACAAGACGTTTGATGTCTGGGGGATCTGCTGGGCAGAGTTTCACTAAATTGAGTAATAGAGACTGCCCAACCCCTTATTCCATCAGTTTCTCATGCTGATTAAGATTAAGTAGTCTATACATCCCTTTTCAGAACAAAAAATCAGAGACATAAAGGAGGAAAATGTATTGATTCCAAGGTGACACCACTCACTGCTGCACAGGTGACAGACAGAACACAGTCCTTCCATCTCCTGGTCCCCCAGATCCCTGTTATTTACCACTTGTTGTTCCTTATTCATTCCCTAGTGAGGACAGAGTGGTAAAAGAAGGGGAAGCAGATGATTAAACCCAATTTGTGCAACCAACAGTCACTATTTGCCAGATTCTACTCCTTTGGTAGATTGCAAAGATGCTTCTATTCCTCGCCCCATCCTGTGTGTATCCTTGGCCTCTCCTGTCAAGATGCAGAAAACATTTCCAACCTTTGAACGTGGGCTTGCTTTGTGACTCCCTTTGACTAGCGCACAGTTGGCTGAAGTTTCAGTCTGCCAGTCCTGAGCCTAAAGCTCAGGTGGCCTACAAGCTTCTGCTCTATCCTGGAATTTGTTACCAGTTTGAGTGTAAGTCTGAGCCGCTAGATGACCCTGTCACTACTGTCATCTTAGGTGAGCCAAAAAACTGACAGACCTGTGATGGAGGTTATTGTATCCTACCTGCCAGCCTGACTGTAGACATATAATCAAACCAAGAATTCAACTAAACCTAACTCCTAAGTCAACTAAACAGTTCAGCTGGGTTGGGGGTAGAGCTCAGTGGCACAAGTGCCTGCCTGACAAGTGCAAGGTCCTGAGTTTGATTCCCAGTACCAACCCCCTGACACCCCTCCAAAAAAAAAAACAGCTCAGCTGAGCCATGACAAAGATTTACTTTTTTTAGGTAATGAGTTTCGGGATAGTTTATGATTCAGCAATATCAGATACAACTTGAATGTTGTCTAGTCATGTGATCCTGGCTTTTCTTTAGAATTCTAAGCTATGTGTTTTCCAAGTCTCTGTGTCTTGAACAGTAAGAAGTATCTGGCATACATTTATCCTGGCTCAGCCAGCCTGGCTTTACGTTAATCTCAGGGAAAGCCTACAAGGGCACAAAGTGTGTGGCACCCATATAGGTGTTGCCCTGCAGTGGCATCCTTGAGAGAGAGGCTCATAGCAGCACGTGGGAGGAGCTTGAAAGGCTGATGGAGTGAGCCGCTCTTACTTGGTTCAGTGAGACTCTGCCTAGCGGATGCCCCCTGGATACCAAAAGTCTGGTTTACTTAATGGACTGAATTCATATATTTGACACCTTTGGACAATAATCAGGTTGGGATTAGGGCCTTAAATGAAGAGACACGAGAGAGCTTGCTTTTGCTCCTTTCACATTGCAGGAAGGTGGCTCTCTGCAGGAAGAGACCCTCTTTCCACAACTCAGTCATGCTGGTACCTGTTCTCAGACTTCTAGTCTCCATAACTATGAGAATGTAAATTGCTGGTGTTTAAATTACCCAGTCTATAGTATTTTGTTACGGCATCCAGAGTGGACTAATACACAGCTGTTTCTAGTTAGATGCTTGGCGTTTCTTCAAGGAAAAATAATTTGAATGATTAATGCATTTCTATCCCCAGATGTTTTAGCAATGTGAATATGTAGCTAAAATGTGCTTGTGGGGAGGCTGCATGATGGTTCCAGGGAGTAGCTTGTGGGCAGAGCAAGACACTCTAGGAAGGGCCAGAGGAAGCTGCCTTCTCTTTTAGGCTACAGGAGCACATGTTCCTGTTTTGAAAGTGAATCATAGAACTCTGTATGCCAGTTTTTGGTCTGTGGAAATTTATAAAATATCTACAGTCCCCTTCGTGGCGCAGCAGACACGATGCTAAAGAAGCACAGCTGCTGGCTGGTTTTGTCCTCCTCCACTGAGGTGCTGGCAGCCATTGTTGGACTGATTGAAAAATGGGAAAAAAAGCTAAAGTTTGGGCAAGGTCAGTGAGCGAGACACAGAGTACAAGAGATGAACAGTGCTAACTAGGACTTGCATTGAGCAGTATCCCTGGCACTTGCTATGCTATGATGAAGACTGGTCCTAAGGCATCAGCTGTGGGCATGGACAATTGTTCTCCTACTGAAACCTTCTCCCTTTCTGAAAAACAGGAATTCTGTTAAACTGTAACTTTCTCACACACGATTTAGGAGAATCAGGTTTGGTGAGTACAGAAGGGGTCCTGTACTTCATGGTAAACGTTACGGTTTGTATTGGAAATTTCCCTCAAAACTTGTGTGCTGAAAAGGCTTAGCTGCCAAGTAATGGGCTTTTGGGAAGTGACCGGATCATGAGGGGCTCTACTTCTATCAAGTGAGATTGTAATTTGATAGCATTACTGGATCTGTCCCCTTCTTGGCTGGTTCTTTCATGCTCTCTGCTTCTGGCTGCCAAATAGCAGTAGTCAAGAAGACAAGTAGCTTTCCTCTGCCACACTCCTCCATCATGTTTCTGTATCACCACTGGTCTAATAGCAACTGAGTCAGCTGACTATGGGCTGAAATGATGAGTCAAAATAAATCTTTTCTCCTTTAAATTGTTCTCAGGTATTTTGTCACAGCAATGGAAAACTGCCTAACACAGTGGGCAAACTTTTTCTATACAGACCAGATATTAAATATTTTCAGCTTTGCTAGCTGTAAGTGCTGTAACTTTGTAATTCTGCTGTTGTCAGGAGAAAGTAGCCATTTTAGATTAATGAGTAAGGATGTGTTCCTAAAGTAGTTTACAGAAAGAGTCTCTGGCCTGTAGGGTATAGTTTGTCAACACCTGCTCTACTGGGTTAAATGAACCAATGCTTATAAGGTTCCTCAAACAGGGCTTGGAATGTAGGAATCTCTTTGTAGCTGTTGGGTAATGTTTTACTTTGTCCAGCAAGGAACAAGGCAGCAAGGTCTGCACACAAAGGAGAATGTAGTGAATTGAAGATTTAGTCAAATGGACAGAAGGACACTGGATGAGTTGAGGGAAAGTTCACATAGCCTTGGCACTGGGCAGAGAATTGCATTTAAAGGGTACGATCAACTCATAGTACCATAAAATTAACGTAGCACATCCCAGCCTGAAACAGGCCATCCTCCCTTTCTCTTCTACATTAGCTTTACTGAGTCTGTAGATATTCTGCTATGCATAAACTACCTTGATATACTGTATCTGACAGTATGTAACAGAATTATGAGGCTATCACTGTAGTAACACCAGAAAAACAGAGCACTTACCCCCAAGGTAAAGTGTCGTGTTGCATAATCCAGATTAAGTGTCCACACTAACTGTACTCTTACATGATTTAAAAATCTTTTCAGTCAGTGCTGGTTGCACTGGATTTTCTATTGCTATATTAACTTTGTGCAGGTGTGTGAAAACATTTGACTGTGATGAATTGTTTCTCCAAGAGCCAAAAGGTAAACGATGAAAGAATTGGATACAAAACATGTTAACAAGGTATTTTATATTAGCTCCAAGGAGCTAGATCAATTACTATGATGTGTTACATGTTCAGAAGTCAGGAAATTCTAAATTATGGTTCCCAGTATGAACATAACTCAGCCCCTTTTCACATGCAATATTTTATTTGACTCTATATGGTGTTAACTTTAATGCTTTAACATCTATGCTTAATGTGGTGACTATAAATTTCAATTTCTTGACTTCAGAGGTAACAGCATTTAACTATGCAGCTGCATCGACATACTTACTACATTCAAATGTTTCTTGGTGCCATATTCACAAAATAAATCTATATGGATAGGCCTATGTTTTATGTCTTCTTTACTGTGATTCACATGAAAAAAAGTAAAAGAATATAATTTTTCATTGTTCAGTTCTGTGGTTCTCTCTACATCACTTGAACTAAGTGAATTGTGACTGAGCAATTGTCACTTTCTGGTGTTTTTTAGCCAAATTATGCCTGAAGGAAGAAAGATTTTCTGAACCTTGTGTCATTTATTTTAAGAGCTTTAGTCACCCAAGAGATGATGTGGAAAATGTAAGGCCAGTTCAGACTTTAATTCCGGGTTTTACTGTTCACAGTGTAGTAAGTATAAACGGAATTCCCCTGCATTTAGATCTAATATGGAGTCAGATAGGAGGTTTATGAATGAGAAATTCCAAATTGTTGGGGTATAACCAATTTTTTCCATCAAGAAACTGCTGTCAGGGAACTTCCTACTTCTAGATGTATTTCTTTACTCCTGTGTGTGCATTGTTTTAGGCAAACAAATTTCTCTAATTTCAGTGAAAGCCTTGGTGGGAAATCTAAACTCGAAACCATCTTACCATGTTATGTTAGTCTCAGGTTCCTTGTTCTTGGGCCAGGTACTCACTTACTGCTACCCTCAGCTACGTGTAGGTAAAGTGAGTATGTATTATATTTAATAAGCTCAGGTGTCCAGGAAATATTGCTTTTACTTATTTTCCTTAAATCAATATCATTTCAGCTCCCGGTACCACCCTAACAGATTGCATTATATGTTGGTCATAAAAAATATTTTTGTACTCCCATACAGAAAAGGGGAAAACAGCACAATGGAAAAAAATGGGCTGTACACGCATTAACCAGAAGTTAGCTGGAATATGTATACCAAGATCAGATAAAGAAAATGTAAAGGTAAGAAGTATTATTGGAGATAAATAAGGATATTTAATAATGCTGAAAGGACTAATTGGAAAGAAATATAATACTAGGTTTTTATTAGCTTAATAACATAATCCCAAAATATATAAAGTAAAATCTGGCTGAAGTAAAATAAGATAATGAAAAATCTATAATTATAATTGAATTTGTTGGAATAAATAGCTGAAACTGTTAGAATGAGCAATTATTGTAATATAGCTTATTCTAATATAACTATCAGAATCTTTTGAAAACATGTAGTTTTTTCAAAGTATAGGAGAACATACCATCATTATCTAACAGATTGCCTTAATTAATATGTCTAAAGTTTTGAACTCAATATCTGTATAATACGAATACTTTTTAAGTATATATAGAATGTTGATTTACCAATTTTTACCAGGTTACTGATCTTACAGCAAGTCTCCACAAATTTCAAATGATTAAAATTGTGTTACAGTATTCTCCAACTTATTGGAATTAATCTAGAAATAAGTACAGAAAGATAACTAGAAAACCTTCAAATATTTGCAAATTAATCAACACATTTCTAAATAACCCACAAGTGAAAGAAGAAATCACAATACAAATTTAAATTTATTTATTTATATTGAATGATAAGAATGAAAATACAACATAAAACTTCTAGGAGAAAACTAAAGATGAGAGTTTGGAAATTACATGGTCTCGAATATGCCCAAGAAGAGGAAAGGCTAAAATTCAAAGTTCTTATATTTTATCTCAGGACCCTGAAAAAAATCAGAAGAGAAAATTTAAAAAGAAATAGGAAGATGTGATCACTAATTTTGATTTGTCAGCTTGAGTGGATTAAGAAATATCCAGATGTTCTATAAAACATGTCCTGGGTGTGTGCCTGGCTAGATTCTGGAGATGTGACCTAGGAGTCTGTATTTGGTCTCTGGCCCTTTCCTCTCTGGGGCTATTCCTCTGCCTTCCTGCTCTGCTTCCGTGCCACCATGAACTAAGCAGCTTTGTTTCACCCCACCATACCTCCATGATGTTTCTACTGTGGAGTCAGCTAATTTGCACTGAAACCAAGAGCCAAATGAAACCTCATGTCTTTTAAATTGTGGGTCTGTGTATTGTGACTCAGTAACAGGAAAGCTAACTAATACAAAAAGATAGAGATAAATTGAGAAATCAGTGAAATGCAAAGCAAACACATGCTGTATAAACAAACCAGAAGCTAGAAAACACTGACATTAATACAAAACTCCTAGAAAACCAACGAAGAGAATAAACATGAATTACCAATTTCAAGAGTAGAGAAAAGAAACATAGAAATCCTATAGACACTATAGATATAATTTTATAGAAATTATATTTATTTTAAGTATATTTATTATAATTGGTTATATATTTTAATTGTAATATTATTATAAATCAGAGTGAATTAAAATGGGATAAGATTTTCCAAAAGGGGGCTGGAGATACAGCTCAGTGGGCTAAGTGCTTGTCGCTGAGCACTAGGGCCCTGAGTTCGATCCCCGGTCCCGGAAAAAAAAAAAAAAAAAAAAGATTTTCCAAAAGATAAGGCAATAGAGCAGAAAAAAGTTTTCAAGAATTTATAAAAGCAAGTTCTCTTTCCTTTTTCCTAAGCATTGAGAAAGATTAGAAGGATGGAGAACTAATACACACACACACACACACACACACACACACATATATTTTATATATATATATATATATGCGCGAGGGAAGAAGTACTATATATGAAGGACTCAAATTTGATATTAGGCACCTCTTGGGGTAGCTGTTCCCTATCTTCTTTGTAAATTGTGTTTGGAACATAGGAATGGGTTCCTGATAATGGTATCTATGGTACATAGCCCCAAAACTCTGTCCAGGGGTAATTAACCTCTTCCGACTCTTAAAAATGTAAAATTGGAAGTTGAGAAGACATCAGTATGAAATGGGAAATCTACAAGTTGACAATAACAGTAGACAGACTAGATCAGCGAGCTCAACATTTTAGGAGCCTTTTAAGACATTTAGAAGCCATTTTCCTAATGGCTCCTATTCCTGTGAAGTTTCAATATCATTGCTTTACTATATTTTTGTTTATGTATATGAATATCTATGCTTTGTATATTAGTCAGTTTTTTTGTCTCCTCCCCCAAAATCAAATTTTCTTTGCCTTTTCTTTTTGGAAGTAGTTAATACCACGCCATTTAAGACTGTATTTTTCAATAGGGAAAATAGAGAATTCCTGCATTTTCATTTGATTGTAAATATTGTTTAATTTCTTCTTTAATTTAATTTGTGGCCCATTGGTTGTTCAGGAGGATGTCATTTAATTTCCATATGTTTGTGGAGTTTTTGTGGGTCTTTTGTCAATAATTTCCAATTTCATTGCACTATAGAGTCAGATAATATTCACAGGATAATTTCAATTCTGTTGCATTTACTGAAGCATGTTCTTTGTGCTAGTATATGGTCTAGTTTGAAAAATGTCCTGTGTGCTGCTGAGAAGAATGTGTAGTGTCAGGTTGTTGGGTGGAACATACTGTAAAGGTCTCCTAAAACCAGTTGTTCACAAGTTTGGTTCAGTTCTGTAATTTCTTTGCTGATTTTTTGCCTAGATGATCTATCTGTTTATGACAATGGGGTGTTAAAGTCCTACATTACAATTGTGTTATTGCTTATTTGAGTTTTCATGTCTATTAATATTTGTCTTATACAGTTTGGTGCTCCCATATTTGGTGCATAGGTATTTATTATTGTTATCTCTTCCTCTTGCAGTTTACCCTTAACAAGTATGTAGTGATCTTCTTTATCTTTTTTGATCATTCTTGGTTTGAAGTTCACATTGTCTGTACACAGAATAGCTACCCCTACTTTTTTCTGGGATCCTGTCACATGGAGTATTGTTTTCCATCCTTTGATTTTCAGTCTATGAATTTCCTTTTGAGTTAAATGTGTTTCTTGTATACAGCATATTGTTGGATTTTGTTTTTTGATCCACTCTGCCAGTCTGCTTCTTTTGATTGGTGAATTGAGACTGTTTGCACTGATGGTTATAACTGATGTGTATTGGCTTATCCTGGTCATGGTATTTTCCTGTTGTTGGTTCCCTAATTTCTCCCTCTGTTTAGTTGCTTGCTCTGCTTGGTGATTCCTTTCTATTGTTGTTCTTGAACTTGTGGTCATTTTTAACTCTTTCTAGAATACCTTGCTGCACTCTTTGTAAGATTGATTTGGTGTTTATGAGTTTCTTTTTTTTTTTTTTTTGTGGAAGTATCTTATTTCTCCATTAATTTTGAAAGATATTTTTGCAGGGTACATCAATCTGGGCTGGAAGTTGTTTTCTTTCAGGACCTGAAATACTTTTCCTGCAAGCTCTTGGTTTGATGGTTTGTGTTTAAGAAATCTGCCATGATTCTGATGGACTTTCCTTCATAGGCAATCTGTCTTTTCTCTATCAGCTTTTAGTATTCTCTTTCTCAATTTCTGTGTTCTTGATTACTATGTTTTTGTGTGTAGATTTATTGTGAGTAAGGCTATATGCCTCACTTAACTGCATGTTAGACTCTTCTCCCACGCTTGGGAAATTTTCTGCTAATACTTCTGCGAGTAGTCTTTTTATGTCATTTGTGTTGACTCCTGCTCTTTTGCTGACACCTATCAGTCTTAAATTGTTTTTCTTTGCATATCTTGCAGCTATTGAATTATTTCCTGGTTTCTTATATTTTTAAGAGTTCTTTCCTTTCACAATCACTAGCTGCAACTTTAGTCAGCTAAAGTATTTAGCTGACTAAAGTATTTATATTACTTAATATAAAAATATTTATATATTTGATTAAATATATAAAAGTATTTATATATTTAATTTTCTTTTTTTGGATTGACAGAACTCGTTATCATTTTGAGGTTACATTTTATTCCTGACATTTGGTGTATGTTTTATTTTAAGTTTTTCTAATTACAGAAATAAAGATCTTTTCATAGCCTATACACTTTGTTAATGTGGTTTTTCATAGTCAGTTGCTTCGTCTCTTTATGTTGTCATTTTCCTAAATTCGATGAATCACAATTGCTCTCATCTATGTCTGAAAGTCTATCTTCAATTTCTTTGAAGTGGTTTTGCCAGCTGTCAATGGAATTTTATTTTCCTGGATATCTGTTTGGATCTATTTCATGCATTCTAATTCTTTACTGTATTGTTCATTCAATTTTTCCATCATTTTTCTCTGCCCTTCTATTTTCTATGTATGACTTGCTGAGCAATTCTTTCATTATTGTTGTCATTTCTTTTTATTGTCATTTTCTTTTTTTATTGTTTATTCCTGACCTGTTTTACTCTATGGCCTGATGGAGTCCTTTCTTGACTTCAGTTGTTATCATTTCAGAAATTTCAGGTGTGTTACTTTCAAATTCTTTTATCTTAATGTCTCCTGGACTTGCTGGGCTGGAGGTCTGAGATTGCATTTTTCTCCATTGTTTTGACATTTTCTAAGCTCTCAAAGTTCAAGGCTCAATATCTGTTCCTCTGTGGTAGTGTAGGGGTGCTGGGCACACCTCACTGAGTCTCCTGATATTCTCCAGTGCTCAGTGATAATTCCACATGGTGGGGACTCAGGAGGTGGCTCACTGAAGCTCGCAGAGTTCACTGGAGCTCAATATTGCTTTGCGATTGTGGGGATGGGTGGGGTACAGGTCACTAAGGACCCTGAAGCTGTCTGGGGTAAAGTGTTGCGCCCACAATGTTGAGGGGGTGGAGCACGGCTTACCCAGTTTCCTGAAGCTTTCCAGGTCTACGCATCACTCCCACAATGGCAGGAGTGTTGGGGCGGTGCACTGAGGCTCCTGAAGCTGTCCGGGGCTCAGCATGACTTCTGTGATGGTAGGGGTGTAGGGCATACCTCACAAAGTTTCCTGAAGCTGTCAAGAAGTTTATTTAAAAAGCATTTATAGGGGCTGGGGATATAGCTCAGTGGAATAAGCGCCTGCCTAGCAAGCACAGGGTCCTGAGTTCGATCCCCAGTACCGCCAAAAAAAAAAAAAAAAAAAAAAAAAAAACAAAACAAACAAATAAAAAGCATTTATATATTTAGTTTTCTTTATTTGGATTGACAGGACTCAAGTTATGATTTTGAGATTACATTTTATTCTTGATGTTTGGTGCATGTTTTTATTTTAATTTTTGCTAATTATAGAAATTAAAGATCTTTTCATAGTCTATACACTTTGTTAATGTGGTTATTCATAGTCAGTCACTTATTCTGTTTATGTGGTCATTTTCCTAAATTTGATGAATCACAATTGCAACTTTTAACTCTTGTCTCTTTTGTGTATGTACCCTTTTCTTCACTATTTCCATGATTTGGAAAACATCCGCACTGAAACCCTTAGAATATTTTTTCATCATTCTTGAGTTTTAAATTTTTTTTTCATTTCAACTACTTTTTAAAAATAATTTTACTATTTTCCATTTCTTTACTAGTATGTAAACGTTGTAATTTTAATACATGTGCTGCCAAAGTGAGCGCTATAAATGTTGTAATTTTTAACAATTACAAAATAAAAATAAACATCTCCCTTTCAAATTGCTGGTTTACATAGCTTTTATTGGGGATCTACTAATATTTTGCCTTCAATGAAATAAGTGAATACCAATTCTTTATTAATATATACAGTTAAAAGGAATGTGGTGATTTTTTGGGGGGTTAGAAAGCCAATTTAAAAAATAATATTCAATAATATACGAACCTCTGTTGAATATCTGCTTTTCTGAACATGAGGCAATGTATATGCTGCTTAAAGATCTTACAGAAGTTGCTAGTAAATAAATGTCACAGGGCTAACAGATTGATAGAAAAAGTATTTAAACTGAAAGAAAATGTGGGTCCCTTCAATCTCAAAGCCTATGCTGTTTTCATTTACATATTTTTGAAAAGTTTGAAAATATTAACTTAAAGAATAATAAATTTGTGAAGATTTATTAAGGAACATGGAATGTTTAATGGGTATATGTGAGCCAGGAACATATTAGATATTCACTCCTTGTTTGCTGGATGATTAATTAACAGATAAATAAAAAATGACTTAGAAGATAAATTATTTCTTGGAGTCTGTTTTTAGGCCAGGAAACTGGCCGGGTTGGCTTCCTTTTCCGATACACTGTGACTGTCCTCGGACCGTGTACTGCGGAGATATTTTAGGTGGGTGAGGCATTCACCGTGTGTGTAGGAGGCTGTGACTTGACTGAGTACTGTGTATCCTTCCATATGTCTTGCTCCATCTCCCACTCCAGCAGAGCTAATGACCAGGGCACCTGCGGTCTGTGGGTTCAGCAATTGCTTTTCTGGTTGACAGCAGCTGTCAGCTGAGGGCCTGGAGATTTCTCATCACGAAGTGATCAGATGATCTCATCACAAAGAGGAGGTTGGGACATTGTTCACTTCCTAGGCAAAGAAGAGCTCTCTTCTGGGTAGGATGTAATCAGGCACCCTCTTCTAATCAAATTGCACATGAGTCCTTCCAATCACTTTGCATCCATCAGCACATTGTCTGGGTAGAAGCCCAAACTCAAGAGGCCTGTGTTTCCCATTGAAGAAGCAATGCTGTTATCCACGAGACCTATACATTGTGTTCATGTTTATGCCATAGGCCAAATTACAATATTCTGCAACAATGGGGAGGGTGAGCTGGAGAGGTTGGAAGGGCACCTGTGAATATTTTGGCATCTGAACAAATATTGTCAGTTAGATAGGCAAATACTTGCTTATGAAAGAGCAACCTAGAACAACATGTGTGCTTACTGGCCTTCCACTGGAATTCCTGCAAGCATGGACACCCTGCTTTCTTCTTGTATTATCCTTTCTGTTCTGTCTTCATTTGTATTTGGATCAATACTATTTACACAGCACCTACAAGGAGACAATCTTTGGGTTCAGTTTTGCTATGAGTGGTATGAGAGAAGATAATTCATGAATGTAGTGGGACATACAGGCAGAATTACATATGTAATTACATATGTGTTTTTACATATGTAAGACCTAGATGGCAAAGTGAAATGGCATAAAATTAAATAGCACATGATGCCACCCACAGGCAGGTGGAGACACCCCTGGAGTGCAAGGTCTATGAAGGAACCTTTTTGGATTGTCACTGCTCTATCCCCAGTGCTCAGAACAGTGCAGGACTCACAGCAGAGGGTCACAGATTTGCTCAATGAATGAGTTAGTCCTTGTGTAGAGGAAGGTTAGGCAGATTGTATTGTATTGTAGTTAAGAGGTCTATTTCTGGAATTTCATTTATGAACTTCCCCTTGCTGTGAGTCATTGGTCTGATTCCTTACTATCTAAGTCTCAGTGTCCTTATCTGTAAAATGGGATTAGCATGAGCATGTAATTCATAGCATCGTTCTGAGAATGAAATGAGATCACATATAAAAGGAGATAAACATAGTGCCAGGTTTATAGAAAGAGTTCAGCATTATTTAGCTATTCTTGGTGTTAATGGCCAGACTGCCAATAAGGCTGATTTTATTTGTTATTAAACGAATCTACTCTCAGCTCTGCCATGTCAAGAAAAGTGACTTGGGTTGACTCATTTCCTTTCTCTGGATCTCCAGTTTCTTATTTGTAGAAGGAAGTGATTAGAGAAGATGGTGTCTGACATTATGTCCAGGTTTTTCAGTTTAGGTTGGAAGACAGCTATACTCACCACTATACCACCAATGCCACACTCAGTTTAGGTTGGGATTGTGAAGGCAAATGCCCATAGTTACAGGTAAGCACCACTGAAAGTGAATGAAGTATAAGGAAAACCAGACTTAGCATCCAGGGATAATGGAGAAGAGTAGGGACTCAGTAAACCGAGGACAGCTAGTGAATACTTCCATGGGGAACATGAACTAAGTGGTGCCATATATTTTGAAATTTTCAGAAAAGCTAGGAATCCACATTTTCTATAAATTCTTAAAATTTGTGGAAGCCGGCAACTGATTCAGGATTTTTGTTAATTTGTGTTAGATACACTTTGGGGTACTTTGTGAGCTGAACAAAATTTACCTGTGGGCTACCGGTTTGCTGCTTGGCAAATAAGAACTAAGATCTGAACATGGAGTCTTTGAGGCAGGTTTTGACAACAGAAGAATCACATATTCTCTCAGTCCATTTTTAATTACTAAACTGAGTACCACAGATGGGGTAGTTTAAGAGGAATAGTTTATTTAGCTCCGAGTTCTGAAGGCTGGAATATCTAGGAGGGTGGTGCTGGCATTTGATGAGCACCTTCATGGGCATCAGAAGGAGGCAAAGTATCCCATCTCTCAAAAACCATTAATAATGACTTTAGGGAATTAAGGTTTCAACACCTCTTTAAACTTTCTCCCATCCAAGTACTAACCAGGCCTGACCTTGCTTAGCTTCCGAGATTAGATGAGATCAGGTACATTCAGGGTGATATGGCTGTGGACTCTGTAAACTTTCTGAGTGCACCTTTAATCCATAGCACTTACTGAGTCTGGAATGTGGTGGCTTGTTCTGTGCTTTGCTTATAAAGATTTCCAGGGATTGGTGACCCCATACCTACCTACATAGAAAGTTATCTGCAGTTACTAAGAGGACTGGAACTTGATCCTATTCCTAACTCATTCAGAGATGCTTGTAATCCTTCTTTTCTTTGATATTTTCAACCACTTCAGGCTATTTTTAGTTGCATTAGGATGTTGAGAATGACTTAGTACACCTTAGCAAGAATTAAAGCTAAGCCACCCATGTTCTACTTTTTATGGACACTTGAAAGCCAGCTCTAAATAGAGGAGATTGGGGGAAGAGGGTGATCTCTTACAGTTTCAAAGTTGGAGGGAGAAGTAATATTCAAGAAGCCCTACAACCCAGTGTTTTTGGTGTGCCTTTTGCAGGATGGAAGGGGGCATGAGATGGGCACACATTAACCAGAGTCACAGTTGTGGAGTTTGGGGTCTTGAAAAAGATACAAAATTTCACTGAGTTCATCAGTCTAACCTGGACTAAAAATGAATTGTGCAAGACCCAGGCTATTGGTCCAGCAAGGATGGGTGACAGTCAATTTTTACAGATGAAAACTTCATCTTGATTCCACTGACTGGCTTCGTGTAGGCACCAGCAAGACTCAAACTGAGCGTGATATGGCCTTTAGATCATCCAGCAGCTGACCAAATCAATTGATTTTTTTGTAACTGCAGGTTTTCTTTTGGCATTATAAAGATACAGCCCAAATAAAGCATTAGCCTCTTGAATGTGTTTAAATTGAATTTCTGGATACTTTGGCATGTATCCAGTTTTAAATAAGTACTGTCTAACTGTATCTAATCTCTAATCAAAGAATCCTAGTATATGGAACATTCCTGTTAATAATGATACCTTAGACATCCATTAAATCTGGACATTAATTTTATAGAAATTCTCTAATACATCTCCATTAGAATTTTTCTGGGCAAAATTAGTAATAAAAGCTTTTAATAAATGTCATAAATATCTACATCCAATCACACTATTACTCAAATTAACCCAGACCAAAATAGAAAATAGTTACTTGTGCTAAAAGTCATGACCTTCAGAAGACATTTTGAAGAAATGATATGCTTTGTTATTACTCAAAATGCATTTGCTACAAAGAATAATTAGCTAGTAGGAGCAAATTACTAGTTATTTGACTACTGTGTGAATTCCCTAGTTTTGCACTGTACACCTAATGGTTTATGCAATAGCTTTCTGTTGTGCCCACATTGTAAAAACAGTCTTTGTAGCCAAAGAGGTCAAAGTCTGAGTTTTGTACCCATTTTTGACCAGTTCTGAGCTCCTGAACAAATGATTTATATTTCTTGACTCTTGCTATTGCCACCTTTAAGATGGATCTCTAAGAGCAAACAGCAGTGAGGTGAAACTTGGTAAGATTTTGTGTGAACAGCGACAGCTATACTCGACCCACTGGTGCTGCTAATAAAAGCCTTTACTATTGTTATCCAGGACTGAGGAGGAGTTAGGTATACAGTTTTAGAGTTGGGCAGAAAGGTGACAAGATCCATCCAAATGCTAACTTTTATTTTCATCATGTTTGAGCAAAAATAGATGTTTTCCTGCTCTTTGGTTCCTTCACTTCTGTACTTTCAGTAACCAACCAAACTAGACATGCTGGTAGGAAAGAAAATGTGTGTCAGTCTTGTGCTTTCCATCCAAGTTATAGTTTAATATTTGTCCAATTGACCTGGCCTATGGAACCACAAGAAAGCATATCCAGCTCTTAAGAAATGTGAGTGGTAGGAATTTACTGGAAAAGTGAAAGACAAGACATAGAACCGGATAAACTGGCTCCCTAGCTGTCCCATAGGTGTTTCCTTGCATTTGGTCTTTGTTATATGGCCCTCATCCTTGAATCTTCCGTTTCCTGACTTTGTCCACTCCCCACACTGAGATTCTTCTAAAGAAATGGTTACAATTTTGAAACACATTTGAACTCATTTTGTCAAGGAGTTTTGAAACATTTTTTATAAAAGATAATAGAAGCTTTTCTTAAGACAAATTTTCTGAGGAAATCTAAATGAGTAAAAGAGATAAAATACATAATCGCTCTTGTTTTAAGCAAGAATGGAGGGGTAGGTTTTTTCCCCCATTCATCTTCCTCTCTTATCTTCTCCTCCTGCTATTCTAGGATAGATTTTAGTTTGATCTCTGGAAATAAATTCTGAGAAAAAAAAGATCTGCTCAAGGTCACATAGCTAATTAGTGGAGTGGTCAGTTTGGGGCCCAGGTGTACTTACCTGGGAAAGATCATATTCCTTTGAAGTATAGCACAGAAATAACATCACTCTATTCCCTGTTTCCCTGCTCACCACAATCTGATATAATTTCAGGTCAACATTTCTGAGCTCACCAGAACAAATATCCTACACACGTAAATGCAGGTGTGAAGAATGAATGCTAAAATCAACAGTAGCATTATACAGAATGTGTAGTTTAGACTTTGTAGCACATGATGGTTATGTTCCTTGATTGGAGTTGGTACAGGAACATAACACATTTAATTTCTTTTTTCATCCCCTTTCTTTCCCATCCCTCTATCTCTTGATTCCCTTTCCATTTGAGAAAGATCTTTACGGAGAACCTTTTAAGTTTTTTATGACTTTAACCATTCAAGTTCTGTCTGCGTCTAAGTCAAGATTTAAAAAATTTTTGGCTTTTTGAATATCCAAAACCCTTCCAGCTTTCCTCTGGCCCCTGCTTGCTTTCATGTACAGTCTCAAAGT
Source organism: Dinomys branickii (assembly GCA_004027595.1). Classification (NCBI taxonomy): domain Eukaryota; kingdom Metazoa; phylum Chordata; class Mammalia; order Rodentia; family Dinomyidae; genus Dinomys; species Dinomys branickii. The sequence goes on from PVLD010000708.1 coordinate 194,735, forward strand.
AGCTCATGGATTTCTCAGAATTGGGAAAGCTCTACCTGTTTTCTGACTCAGATTCTAAAAGCAACTGGCTCTTATGTGGGTGGGGTGGGTCCAGTTCAGGCAGGTCCTGACCCCACCCGCTCAATTTGTTTTGCAATGTAAAACCAACAAACTCTGCAGTCAGACAGATACTAGATTTGGTGTATTGTAGAGCATAAAACTAGCAAAAATGGACCATAAAACTAAGTCAATGACAAAAAAAATCACCCCCAATTTAAAAGCTTCCTATTGTAAAGCTGATTAATTTACACACACCTTTCTTTTTCTAAACAATTTTATTGCAAACAGCCATGTAGCTAAGTTTTACCCACTTATATAACTGCAAATTTGTTAGTCATTAAAAGTATGCAGGTTGATCTCTGTTGTCAATTCTCCAGTGCTGACCTTCTGAGCTAAGTTATGGTTCATGTGATCATTTCTAGTAGGTGCCCTTTTTAATCTATTACTAAAACTCTAAGCAATCCTTCTGCCTTATCACATAAAACCCTATTTGATCATAGCTGAGAGAAACAAGATGATATACTGTTTCATTATAACCATAAAGATGTAGGGTGGGATTCTGTCTGGGACAGCGGGGCCTGCTAGAGGAGTGTGAGTCTGTGCTGTGTGCTTCCTCCACTGTCTCAGGAACAGTGGAGTCTTTTAGAAGAGTGTAAGGACACATGCCTTTGTTGAGTAGACTGACAGGGACCCCAAGACCTGAGACATAGGACAACAGCTGGGTCCCAGGAGCATGCGTGCACACATGCCTATGGGGGGCAGAGTAATTGGTGAGACCAGCAGTGTGGAAGTATCTGAAGCAGCAGCGAGGAGCCAGCAGTTGGACTCCAGACAACTCTAGCAGCAGAAGTCCAGTCCCAAGCCCCACATCTGGAGGCCAAGATCAGCTCCATACCCAACACATTTCTGGAATTAAATATGGACACTATCACAGAACTGTGACCACCAGAGATATTTTACTACTATCATTCTCCCTTCATTGTCTGGTTGGTTATTCCCCTTCTGTCTGGTTGGATGTCATCTCGTTTTCTTCTGCGTTAAGTAGTTATTTTTGTACTTGGGTCTTTTCTTTTGTTCTCTCCTCTCTTTTTTCTTTCTTTCTTCTCTCCTGTTCATTTTCATTCTCTTTCTTTTCTTCCCTCTTTTTTCCCCAATGTTTAGTTTCTTACCTTTTTTTTTTTTCTCATTCTCTTCTGTAGACCTACCTTATTTTTTTTGTCCACTGCTACTTGAATTTAAACTTTCAGGGAACTAAACATAGTCTCTGCACTTTCTGACTTCTCCTTTGAATTCTATTGTATTTTCTCCCTCCTGTGTCCTCTAGTTTCCCAAAACTTGGGTGGTCTTCCTTTAACCTCCAACCCTGACTCTGTTATACTGGATCTTATTCTTTAGCCCATCCCCTAAGCATCCTAACCCCCTGCTCCCAAAAGAAGGGCAAAGTTACCTGACTAAGGGTAAAATCATTGCATACAAGCACACAGTATATGTTTGATTTTGTTACATAATTTTAGAGTTTATTCCTGTGGTCAGAAGTAACAGGTTAATGGTTACCATAGCTTATCAGTAGTTAAGCTATACTGGAAACTATTATTATTACAACCTGTATTATTTTAGCCAGGATATCATATATGTTATAAACAGTTTCTCTCCTCTGTATGATAACACTAAGACTATATGAGGTCATAATCATTACCACAGCCCAGTAGCAAAGGATTGGGAGCAGAGCCGAATACTAATCTTGTGTCCCCTATGATTTGGGAAGCTAGAGCCTTGGGATAGCTATAAGAAACCACCTAAATCTAGAAGACATCCCTGAAGAACAGTCCTCCTCTAAGGAAACCTAACTACTAGTGATAAAGCCATGTATTATAAGAAAGTGGTAAATATCAATATAGAAAACAAAATATAAAAGAGAAAATAGAAAATGACAAGATACAGAAGCAAAATGCAACCCCAGGGCCCAGCCCACCCAGGACAAGCCCAGAACTCAAGGGAATAGGTGAAATTGGAAATAAAACACCAGAACTCTCTGAAATGACAGCAGCAGGAGTGAAAAAATCAAGTGGAAAAAGCTATGGAGAAAATAATGTCTCAGGTATGGAATCAAATGATGCTTAAAATCAAAGATATTAGAGAAGATAGAAGATATTAGAGCAGGTAGAAGATTAGATGAGCCTAGAAAAATGATGGAAACAAATAATAATCAGCATAGAAAAGAAATGGGATCCACAAAATACATCTAAACAGAAATCCAAGAGAGTAAAACCTCCATTGAAAGCACATGCAACAGGTTGAGTGAAAGAGAGGATAGGATTTCAGCTCTTAAGATAGAATTGCAGACAGTGATCATGAAAAGGAAAATTTCTTAGAATTAGCAAGACACCATGAAAATTCAATCCAAAAGCTACAAGATAAACCAAAGAAAAATAACATAAGTTTCACTGGGGTCAATGAGAAAGCTGGAGACAGCACAAATGATATTTAAAAATCTCTATAGAAACAATGGCAGAAAACTTCCCAAGTGTGGAAAAAGAATTTGACATAAAAATAAATGAAGCATTTAGAACTCCAAACATTCATGACCAAAATAAAACTACACAAGACATATAATAATCAAGATTCCACAAGTTCAGCACAAAAACAGAATATTAAAAGCTGTTAGAGAAAAGAAACAGATTGCCTATAAAGGAAAGGCCAAGAGAATTATGGAAGACTTCTCAAAACAAACCTTCAAGTCACAGATAGCTTGAAGAATTTTCTTTCCTGAAAGAAAACAACTTCCACCCATATCGATGTACCCTGCAAAAGTATCTTTCACAATTAATGAAGAAATAAGATACTTCTATGACAAAGAACAACTGAAGAGATTTATGAACAGCAAACCAATACTACAAAGAGTACTAAAAGATATTCTACACAGAGAAAAAAATGATCACAACTACAAGAACAACAGCAGAACGAAAACCACTATGCAGGGCAAGCAATTAAACAGAGGGGAAAAGCAGGGAACTGACACTAGGAAAATACCATGACCATGAGAAGCCAATACATATCAGTTATAACCATTAATGTAAATGACCTCAGTTCACCAATCAAAAGAAACAGACTGGTAGAGTGGATCAAGAAACAAGATCCAACAATATACTTTATACAAGAAACATATTTAACTCAAAAGAAAATTCATAGATTGAATATCAAAAGATGTAAAACAATTTTCCATGCAACTGGAACCCAGAGAAAAGAGGGTGTAGCTATTCTTATTGCAGAAAATGTCAACTTCAAACCAAGAATGATCAAGAGGGATAAGATCATTACATACGTGTTAGGGGGAAACTTCAAGATGAAGAGATAACAATCATAAATATATATGCACCAAATATAGGAGCACCAACTATATAAGACAATTATTAACAGACATGAAAAATCAAATAAGCAATAACACAATTGTAACGGGAGGCCTCAATATCCCATTATCACAAAGAGATAGATTAACTAGACAAAAAGTCAGGAAAGAACAAAACTGAACCATACTTGTGAACAAACGGACTTAGTGGATGTTTTCAGACTGTTCCACCCAACATCATCAGAATACACATTCTGCTCAGCTGCACATGGGACATTCTCTAAAATAGACCATATACTAGCCCATAGAACATGTTTCAGTAAATGCAACAGAATTGAAATTATCCAATGCATAATATCTGACCATAGTGCAATGAAATTAGAAATTAATGGTAAAAGAAACTGCAAAAATTCTATAAATACATGGAAATTAAAAAATATCCTCCTAAACAACCAGTGGGTCACAGATGAAATAAAGGAAGAAATTAAACAATATCTACAACTAAATGAGAATGTAGACACAACATACCAGAACCTATGAGATGCTCTAAGAGCAGTGCTAACAGAGAAATCTCTAAAAGCAAATTCTCACATCAGGAAATCAGAAAGAGCAAAAATAAACAATCCAATGCTGAAGCTTCTAGGAAAAGAAGAACAAGTCAAGCCCAAAGCCTAAATAAGGCAGGAAATTATAAAGATCAGAGCAGAAATTAATGCAATGGAGACTAAGGAAATAATACAAAGAATTAATGAACTGACACATTAATTCTTTGAAAGAATAAATAAAATTGATAAGCGCCTACCCAACGTTGTCAAAAAAGGAAAGAAAAACTCAAATTCATTCAATAAGGAATGAAATGGGTAAAATCACTACAGACTATATAAATTCAGAAGATCATCAATACCTACTCTGAAAATCTTTACTCTCACAAGATGGAAAACACAGAAGAAATGGACATATTCCTGGATGAATATGAATTACCAAAGCTGAATCAAGAAGATATAAAAATTCTGAATAGCCCAATATCAGTCAATGAAATTGAAAATGTAATTAAAAACTTATGAACGAAGAAAAGTCCCAGGACTGATGAATTCACAGCTGAATTCTACATGAAATTTAGACAAGATTTAACACCAATTCTTCTCAATTTCTTTAATGAAATTGAAAGAATTTTCCCTAACTCATTCCTGGACGCAAGTATTACCCTGATAACAAACTAGAGAAAGATCTAACCAAAAAAGAGAACTACAGGCCAATCTCCCTAATGAACATAGATATAATAATTCTCAATAAAATACTAGCAAACAGAATTCAACAAGTCATCAAGAAGATTATATACCATGACCAGGTGGGATTTATCCCAGGAATGCAGGCATGGTTCAACATATGCAAATCAATAAATGTAATACACCCTAACAATAGAGCCCCAGACAAAAATCACATGCTCATCTCAATAGATGCAGAAAATGCTTTTAATAAAGACCAGCACTCATTCACGATTAAAAAAAACCTACAGAAAAGTGGAATAGAAGGTCTTTATCTCAGTCTGATAAAAGCCATCTATGACAACCAACAGCCAACATCATATTAAATGGACAAAAGCTGAAAGCTTTCACTCTAAAATCAGGAACAAGACAAGGATGTCCACTGTCACTACTCTTTTTAAACATAATTTTGGAAACACTAGCAGAGCAACTGGAGAAGAGAGGGAAATAAAAGGAATAAGGATAGGAAAGGAAGAAGTGAAATTATCGTTATGATACTCTACAGAGGAAAACCCCAAAACTCCACCAAAAACTCCTAAAATTAATAAGCAAGTTCAGTTGATGGCTGCATACAAAGTCAGGACTCAAAAGTCAATAGCATCCTTGTACACAAACAACAAACTTATTGAGAGAGAAATTAGGGAAACCACACCCTTCACGATAGCATCCCCCAAAAATGAAATACTTAGGAATCAACCTAAGAAAGGGAGTAAAAGATTTATATATTGAAAATTATAGTACTCTGAAAAAGGAGATTGAAGAAGATGTCAGAAAGTGGAAAGATATCCCTTGCTCATGGATAGGAAGAACCAACATTGTGAAAATGGTCACACTTCCAAAATTGTTATACAGATTCAAAGCAATATCAATAAAAACACCATTAACATACCTCACAGAACTAAAGAAAACACTCCTAAAGTTCATCTGGAACCAGAAGAGGCCTGTTATGGTTGATACATTGTGTCAACTTGGTGAGTCTAGAGGTTTGGTTGAGTGAGTCAGTAGGAAGCCAGGGTGCTTACTTTGTGTACAACCTTAGCCCGTGGAAGAGGGCATGGAGATTATGTGAGTGCTACACGCCCCCTGGGTGGGGTTAAGCTGTTTACAATGTAGGGGAAGGAAAGAGGCTGCTTTGCCGCCAATCCTTCCTTTTGCTGATTGTTTTTGCTATGCTCTGCTGCCATGAACATCTGCCCTCTGCCACATGCCACTCTGCCTCTGAGCCAGCCAAATATGGACTGAAACCTCCACAAACTGTAAGCTAAATAAACCTTTCCTTCCTTAACTTTGGGCATTGGGTATTTTGTCTCAGCAAGGAGAAAAAAGTAACCAAAACAAGGCCTAAAATAACAAAGGCAGTCCTGGGCAACAAAGACAAGTCAGGAGGCACCACAATCCCTGAAGTAAAATTATACTACAGAGATACTATAAAAAAATCAGCACAGTATTGGCAAAAAAATAGACCTGAGAACCAGGGGAACAGATTAGAAAATGCAGACACAGCTACAAACACACTCAGTCACCTTATGTTTGACAAAAGGGACAAATATGTTTACTGAAAAAAACATAGCCTCTATAATAAATGGTGCTGGAAAACTGGCTCTCTACATGCTGAAGACTAAAACTAGACCCATGTCTATCACCATGCACTAAAGTAAAAATGGATCAAAGATCTAAATATTAAAGCAGAAAAAATAAGTCCACTGGAAGAGAAAATATGTAGAAGTCTTGGAGACATAGGAATAGGCCAGTCTTCATGAACAAAACCCAAACTACATGGGAAACACTTCAAGGAATCAACAACTGGGATGTTATACTATTATAAAGCTTTTGTACTTCAAAGGAAATCACCAATAGAATGAAAAGACAACTCACAGAGTTGGAAAACATTTTAGCTGTCTTTCAGAAAAGGACTTACATCTAGAACATATAAAGAATTGAAAAAAAATCAGACCCCCAAATTCAAAGACCCAATACAAAACGGGCATCTGAGATGAATACATATTTCTCAGATGAAGAATTACAAACGGCAAATAAATACATGCAAAAATGTTCAGCATTATTAGTCATTCAAGAGATGCAATTTAAAACAACACTGAGGTTCCATCTCACCCCAGTAAGAATAGCTACCATCAAGAAATCGACCAACCCAGATGCTGGAGGGGCTGTGGGGAAAAGAAACCCTCCTTCACTGTTGGTGGCAGTATAGATTGGTGCAACCACTTTGGAAATCAGTCTGAGGTTTTTTTTTTGTTTGTTTGTTTTGTTTTAAGACAAGGTCTTGCTAAGCAGTTCAGGCTGGCCTTGAGCCCATTTTGTAGCCCAGGCTGGTCTCAAGCTTGAAACAATTCTCCTGCTTCAGCCTCCCGAGTGCTGGTATTATAGGTGTGCACCACCAAACCCAACTATGAAAATAAGTCTGGAGATTCCTCAAAACATTAGTATCAGAGGTCCAATTTAACTCAGCTGTTCCACTTCTGGATATTTTCCCAGAAGAATTAAAAATATCATACTGCAGTGATGCATATACAGCCATGTTTATAGCAGCATAATTTGCCATAGCAAAATCTTTGAAACCACCCAAATGGCCAACAACTGAGGAGTAGATAAAAAAGATGTGACATTTTTAAACAATGGAATATTACTTAGCTATAAAGAAAGATAAACTTGTGGCTTTTATAGTTAAATGGATGCAACTAGGGACCATACTCACTAGTGAAATAAATCAGCCCCACATGTGTAGACACCATATTCTCTCCCTATTGTTAGAACTGTAAGTGTAAATAAAATCTGAAGGATACAATAGATGTTGTGAAAGAGAAAGAGACTGCTTAATAGGAAAGAAGAAATAAGATGAGGGAAAGGAGAAAAGAAAGTAGGAAAGGAAAAAAATATATGTCTAAATACACAAGATAGCTAAGATAATTGTACTAATTGCTACTGGTTTATTGAAAGGAACAGTTAATATTTAATTGTTTGATCAATCTTACATACCTATATCTGGTAATCTGCACAACTACTTTGAAGATAACAATAAGTAATACAACAACCATTGTTGATTTCCTATCATCTTGTTTTGAAATTCTGTATCATTTTTATAGTTTTTGCGTTTTTTTCTTTGTTTTTGTTGTTTTGCATTTGTTCTTTTCTCTTTAAAATAGAAAAGATATAGGATGAGCAAAGGAAAACTTAACACAACAAGCAAGCCCTCAGCTTGCTCACATCATTAGTCTTCTTGTTGTTACTTTAAAAAATGTTAATACTGTTGTGGGCTGGAATTATTGAGTACTTGCTTTGTGATCCAGGCTCTATTCTGAAGACTTGACCCTCATTATTTGATTTCACTATCAAAGAAGCAAAAACTTCTTATTTGAAAGTTGGTGAGGAAACCGAGGTCAGGCCAAAGTGCACCTTCCCCAGTGGCACACAACTAGTTTGGCCAGCAGAATAGCAGCCTCCAGTGATGTGCATGTCTGATCCCTGGAACCTATGACCATGTGACCACATGGATTTAGTAGATGGGATTAAGTTGAACTTCTTGAGATGGGGCAATTATTCTGGTTGTTATTGGGTGGTCCTGTTATGATCACAAAATTCCTCATAAATAACAGGGGTGGGGCAGGAGGGTCAGAGTAAGAGACATGATGACGGAAGCAGAGGCTGGAGTGGGAGTGATGTGATTACTGGAGGGAGCTGTGAGCCAAGGAGTAGGTGGCCTCTAGCAGCTACAACAGTCAAGGAGACAGATTTTCCTCTGGAACCTTCAGCAGGAGAAGCTCAGTAGCTTTCCCAGGATCATATAATTAGTGCACCTGCCGCTGGGGAGACCTCGAAGCTTGTGCTTTTCCGATTTTGAGCGTGCTGCTTCCCCTGACTGTTTCACCTATTTATAGAGAACTGAGAATGATTTTAGCCAAAGTGATTGCTTCACACAAAGTTCTGAACTCTTCAGGTGAAACTGGTTTGGAAATAGACTTTCCTACCCACACCTGTGGAAGCTAGTCTATTCTTTACAAATGTCTTTGACTGTCAACGAGAGTGGGCGTACAACTGTCAAACTGGCTTTTTGAAGTAACAAATGGGTGAGATTGGCATTCTGTGTATTCCTGGCTGATTTTAATTATTCTTTTGGTGGGAGTGAATACAACTTTTGTTCTAAAGTTGATAGTGTTAGCTTTCTAGTGCTCCTTTTCTTTCCATGAGGGAACTATCTACATTTTTCAAAAAAATTCTATTACACATACATCTGTGGTTACTCTCATTTTTCTAAATGTAATTATCCAGCTAGGCTAAGTTATGGAAAAGAAATTATAAACATCTTTTCCTGCCAACAATCTGAACCTGGCCAGCACATTCTTGGTGGTTTAAATGTTGAGTATAGTTTCACTTTAATCTTTCTTCTTCCCCATGGTTGCCTCCCAGAACCTTATTAAATTCAGCACATTTTGTAGTGGACCTGATATTTCTTAAGGTGGCTTCTTAGGTAGTGCCCTATTGCCAAGTACATGTTTATACACATTTTGTGAAGATGAGTAGATTATAACTTTCATATTAATTTTGAGTTGTTATGTGGAAAACAAAAATACAAATGGTGGCTTTTATACATTATGAGTTATTCGCAGAATGAAGTCATATTTAAAATTAAAACTGGGATTTGGAATGTGGTATTAACTAGGCCAAGTAATACATAATCTATTTTTAGTGAGAATAAAAATAATTGCAACAATTTTTAAGAAAATTGGCTTATGCTACAAGAAGCGTAGGTTGAACGCAATTAAAGAATAAAATGCTCTAAACTCTTGTTTGTTGTTCAGTTTTGCTTGGTCACTACTCTTTTTCTTTAATTTAAACAATTTTTTAAAAAAAATTTTAAGACAAAAGAACCCAGAATAACACAGAAGCAATACAGAAAATACCAAGTTATAGAGAAGATAGTAGGGAATTGGCACTGGATGTTGAGTAACATAATGTTATCTTCGTATTTGTTATAACAAAGTCAATAGAGGAAGTACCTAATTACAGAGGAGACAGTTGGGAACCATCACTGGATGCTGTATTACATAGTGTTGTATTTGCATTTGTTAACACAAAAATAATAAAGGAAATGCCAAATTACAGAGAAAATAGTAGAGGGTTACCACTGGATGTTGTATTACATAATGTTATCTTCATCTTTATTACTTGGTTATATAGATGATGACTCATTCAATTAATCAATTTTCTCTACTTCACCTCCGTTGTTCTCCCACCCTGTCAGTGATCTTCCCACTGGTAATAACTGCACTTTTGGTTTATTTACTCCCTAATGCTCTTACTTTGGGCAGAGACTTGGCTCCTTCTAAATATGCTGTATATTACATGGGTGTACACAAATTGCTATGGCAGGAGGTGGAGAAGCACCCTTCGGCAAGCCCTCACAGCTGTTGAGTGTCCAGTCGGGTAGGCGGGGTTACACCGCAAACTGCCAGACTCTGTCAGCGCTGTCGTGTCTATAGGCTCAGGTGAGTCTTCAGGGCCTTCCTGGGGGCCAGACAAACCACCTGGCATGCCCCAGTGGCTGGGCGGAGCCCCTGGCACACCCCGGGGGCAGGGCAGAGGCCTGGCACCCCCCTGGGGCCAAATGGAGCCCTGGGGGGTGGGGCGGAGCTCCTGGCACACCCTTGGTCACTATTCTTACACGCAGATGATGAACATAATAATCGTTCTCTTCTTCTTGGAGAACAAACTGACAATCCGCATAACATGCACAAACTTAAATGTGTGATTGCTTTACACTCCAAAATTCCACTCCAAGGTAGACATCTCAGAAACCTTTACAAAATCCACAAGATAAATACAAACTAGGAATTTCCCTGCTTGCTGTTTGTGGTTGCAAGAGTTGGAAGTAACTAGGGTTTTTTTCATGGGAGGAGCGACTTTGTAAATTTGTTTTATGTTTGTGACAGAAAGCAGTAGACAGGAACAATATACTATATTTCCTTCTAGCAACATGGAGGTTGCTGTGGTTTTAATTTATCTCCCAAAAGTTCATGGATTAGAAATTTAATGTCCAAATTCACATGTCCATGGTATTTGCAGGTAGGGTCTTTGGAAGGTAATTAGGGTTAGAGAATGTCGTAAGGTAGAATTTCCTGATGGGAGTGCCTTCATAAGAAGAAGAGGGACCTGAGATCACACCCACCCTCATTCTCACCATGACATCTTCTGCCATAATGCAGGAGAAGGCCCTGGCCAGATGTGTGCCCTTTAACCTTGGACTTCTGAACTTCTAGAATTGTAAGAAATGCACCACTGTTACCTGTACACTATTGATCGTGTAATATTCTGTTATAACACAAAATGGACTAAGACAGAGGTCTTCAAGATGGAGGACGGAAAAATAAGCAACAGATTAGAAAACGTGTGGTCTGAAGAAGAGACACTCACTAATGAGGAAAAGCCTAGACGGTCACTCCCTCTCCACAAAGAGCCAGCTGCTGAGCTGCTGCTCCGGCTGGAAATCCCAGCTGTTTTAACTCGGTGATTTCTTTCTAACTCTGGGACTTTGATCAATTGATTTAACCTCTCTGCAGTTTTGTGGCCCAAAGTGAAGAATGGGTCTAACACTAATGTTAACTTCACAGGGCTTAATGATGCTTAGGTCAATTAATGTATATAAAGTGCTTAGGACGATGGACAATCATAAATACCACATTATTAAGAATCATGTTATCATTTATCTATTCAATGAAAGTTTATTAAGTGTTAAATCTAAGATATTGTGAGAGATATACCAGGCTTATGTCATCCAAATGGGAAGAAAGAAGGCAAGAAATCTGAAAATTAGACTTGAAACTAGTAACTAGTGTCATGTAGTGAAAGATTCTACAAGCCTTGGAAATAACAAGCTATTAAAACAAATTTGGTAGTAACTTTCCTATGATTGTGTGGAGAAGTTTAACATTAAGTAGAATGCATAGCTTTGAACTGAATCTTCCCAGCTGACTACAGCATATAGGAAAATATTTCTTTGGGTTGCAGAGAAAAAAGCACAGCTGCCTATTTCTGCATTCTGGGTATATCCAGTACACCTGGTTCTCTAAAGTCCAAGCTTTTTTGTAACCATGACTATGATCCCAGATGCCTAGTACCCTAAAAAGGGATGCAAACAGGCAATAAGCATGGTGAACACTTGAGAAGGTCACAGGAAATCCAGAGAGGAGTGTCCTAACCTTGTATCAAGGTCATACCTCAAAAGAGGTTTTAGGGATATTGATGGGTTGTAGCTTGGAGTGGAACTCATTTCTATGGCTCTTCACAGAGGTAAGAGAGGTCCTTCCTGCCTTTCCTTTGTACGTTTTGTATTTTCCCAGAAAGATTTACTCAGTCCTGCTACACGTGGCAGAATATGGCAGTCTGTACCAGCAGGTTGTAGTGGGAAATGAGCCTCTGTTCAAATTATAGAGGCTCCTTTTACCTTCAAATCTTTTGGGTGGCTCACCCTAAACATCACTGGGGTTAGCGGGGTTTCATCCCAACCAAATCACAGTGATGAAATGTTTACTGGATTGTTGTTGTTCTTTACCCTAAACCACTTGCTCAAAGTCTTGGTAACACAACACAATTCTTTGGGGAGCCTCAGTTTCAGTAGAAGAGGTTTTGCTACAAAGGGTTTGGGATGAGGGTCTCACATGGGGATTTTCTAGAGGTCTTCTAGTTGTTCTAACATACAGCGAAGTGTGAGAACCCATGCCTTAAACCATTGCATATGTGGGATTCTAAGGGTAATGTGTACCCTTGGATACAGGGTGCTGAAAGGAGGCATGCAGTTTGGAAGGCCATCTTCCCAGACCCCAGTAGTGTTACTCAGCTTTCTGTTACTGTGACAAAATACCTGGGAAACCAATTTAAAGATAAGAAAGCTTTATGTTTTGTGCATGATTTTAGTCTGTTGTTGACTTTCTCCGTTGCCTGAAGGGAGGCAAAGAATTCATAAAAGGGTGTGGTGGAGTAAAGAAAGCTGCTCAACTCATGACAACCAGGAGGCAGATGGGAGATAGAGAAGAAGGGGCCAAGGATAAGCTATGTCCTCCCAAGACACACCCTTAGGAACCTCTTCCCTCCAAGTGGGCCACATCTACTGTTAGCCCATTCAGCTATGAACTCACCAGTGGATTAATGAGCTAAGCAGTCACTTCACTGAGGACATTAGGTAGGCATCATCAGGACCCTACCACCCCTCTAGGTCACACTCCAGAGCATTACTGCGCTGGGATCAAGTCCTCAGTACATAAATTTCTGGGGAATACTTTATATTTAATCTGGGATACTGATTAACTCTCCAAGAGCTGCTATGAACTTTAGCGATATTTCCATGGTAATTGTTATCATCACAATGACCGGAGTAAAAGAAGCTGAAGTGAGATACAAGTATCACCCAGAGTTTGAATCGTAAGAGAGTATAAGGGACCCATTATTACATCGTTTTTCTGTCCACCAGTGCTTTGTTCAGAAAAGATTTCATGAAGAGTTTCTGTAAGATAGAAATACATTCTGATTTATTTGTTACCAAATAAAAACTACAGTGGGTATAAAATTATAAATAAATATATGCACACACAAAATGTGATCAAAACTTAAGCAAAAGTTTAAATAAAGGGCTGGAGGTACAGCTCAGTGGGCTAAGTGCTTGCCGCTGAGCACTAGGGCCCTGAGTTCGATCCCCGGTCCCGGAAAAAAAAAAAAAAAAGTTTAAATAAAAATCAGCAAAAGACATATTGACATGAATTCCTCTCAAAATACTACCCTTTCCTTCAAACACTCTCCCACTATTCTTTTTTAAAGAGAAAAAAAATAACATTAAAACAGAATTTCAAAATAGGTTAGTAGGGGAGCTGCAATAATTAAAACACTGTGTATTATTGTCTTCATAGTAGTTATTCAGAATACAAGATTTTGGCATGATATGTTGTCCAAACAATAGTAGCACAAAATTTTCTTTTCAATGAACTAAGAGAAACTAGTTGTATAACTATCTTAACTATCTTATGTATAAATATATTTTTTAATTTTTCCCTTCCTTCCTTTCCCCTTTCCCTCATCACAGTTTGTCTTTTCTTTTGAACAGTTTCTTCCCTATTCACTATATTGTACATTTTGGAATTTATTTATTCTTTCAGTTTTTCACTCTAGTGAGACACTACAATCTTTACACATATGGGTCTGATTCATCTCACTTATTGATGTAATCTCAAATTACATCTATTTACCTATAAATGTCTCAAGTTTATCTTTCTTTATGGCTGAGAAGGACTTCATTATATATTTAAAAAATCGTATCTATTTTATCCACTCCTGGGTTGATAGGCATTGTTGTTTCCAAGATTTAGCTGTTATAAATTGTGCTGCTATGAACATGGGTGCATGCATATTATGTGGTATGATGTTTTTAATTCTCCCGGGAAGATACCCAGAGTGGGAATGGCTGGGTCAAATGGGACCTCTAATCCTAGTTTTTGAGGAATCTCCACATGGATTTCCACAGTGGTTACACTAGTCTATATTCTCAACTTTTTCCCCACAGCACTCTCAGCATTTGTTATTGGTTGATTTTTTGATGATAGTCATTCTTTCTGGGGTGAGATGGAATCTCAGTGTTGTTTTAACTTGCATCTCCCAAGTGACCAATGATGTTGAACATTTTTTCATGTATTTATTTGCCATTTGTATTTCTTCATCTGAGAAGTGTGTATTCATCTCAGATGCCCATTTTTGGATTGAGTCTTTGAAGTTGGGAGTCTTATTTTTTTCAGTTCTTTGCATGTCCTAGATATAAGCTCTTTGTCTGAGGGACAGCTGGCTATAATTTCTCCCACTCTGTGGGTTGTGTTTTTACTCTGTTCATGATTTCTTTTGTTGTATAAATGTTTTTTAGTAAGGCAAGATCCCATTTGTTGATTCTTTGTAGTATTTTCCTTGCAGTCTGAGTTTTGTTCATGAAGTCTCTGTCTACACCTATGTCTTCAAGATTTCCACCTATTTTCTCTTTCAGTAAATTTAGTGTCTCTATTTTAATGTGTCTATTTTAATTTGATCTATTTTGCCCTTAGTGCATGGTGATAGAGATAGGTTTAGTTTTAATCTTTGGCACGTGGAAAGCCAGGTTTTCCAGCACCATTTAATAAAGAGGCTATCTTTCTTCCAATGAACATGGTTGGCTACTTTGACAAAGATAAGGTGGCTGAGTGTGTTTGGAGTTTCTTCTACACCTTCTATTCCGTTCCACCTATGCTCAGGTCTGTTTTTTGTCCAATACCATGTCGATTTTATCACAGTAGCTTTGTAGCATAATTTCATGTCTGAGATTGTGATGCCTCCTGCCTTCCCTGTGTTGCACAGAACTTCTTTTGCTATTCTAGGTCACTTCAGGTTACAAATGAATTTTATGAGTATTTTCTCTAGATCTGAAGTATGCTAATGGTATTTTGATTGGGATTATATTAAATCTGTATAGTAGTTTTGGGAGTATGGTCATTTTCATTATGTTGGTTCTTCCTATCCTTCCTATCCAAGAGTGTTTGATATCCTCTTGGATCACCTTTTCTGGGGTACTGTAATTTTTCACTGTAAGATCTTTTACATCCTTTGTTGGGTTGATTCCTAAGTATTTCATTTTTTATATGCTATTGTGAAGGATGTGCTTTGCCTAATTTTTCTCTCTGTGAGTTTGTTCCTTGTGTATAGGAGTGTTATTGATTTTTGAGTGCTGAGTTTGTACCCTGTTATACTGCTGAATTTGGGTATTAAATCTACAAGATTTTGATGGAATTTTTGGAATCTTCTATGTTGAACATCAAGTCTTCTGCAAATAATGATAATTTAACTTCTCCTTTGCCTATCATTACTCCTTATGTTTTTTTCTCTTATATAATTGTTCTGGCTAATGTTTCCATAATTATGTTGAATAGGGTGGTGATAATAGACATCCTTGTGTTGCTCCTGATTTTAGAGAGAAAGTTCTCAGTTTTTGACCATTCCACATAATGTTAGCTGTTGGTTTGTCATAGATGGCTTTCATAAGATTGAGCTAAAGAGCTAAAGACCATCTGTTGTAATTTTCTACTGGATTTTTACTATGAATGGATGTTGGACTTTGTCAAATGCTTTTTCTGCATCTATTGAAATGATCATGTGTTTTTGTCTGTGGTGCTGTTAATATGGTGTATTACATGTATTGATTTGCATATGTTGAATCATCACTGCATCCCTGGACTTGGTCATGATGTATAATCTTCATGATCCTTTGCCTCATTCTTTTTGCCAGTATCTTATTAAGGATTTTTGTATCTATGTCCATTAGGGAGATTGGCCTCTAGTTTTCATTTTTGGTTTCATTCTTCTCTAGGTTTTGAATCAGGGTAATACTTCCAGGAATGTCTTTGGAAGTACTGCTTCCTTTCACTTTCTTCAAAGAGTTTCAGCATTAATGTCATTAGTTCTTGTCTAAATTTCTTATAGAATTCAATAATGAATCCATGAGGGCCTGGGTTTTTCTTTGTTGGTAAATTTTTAATTATATTTTCAGTTTCATTGGCTGATATTGGGTTATTTAGAATTTTTATATCTTCTTGATTTAATTTTAGCAACTCAATTGTATCTAGGAATCTTTCCATTTCTTCCAAGTATTCCATCTTATTAGAATATAGATTCTCATAGTAGGTATTGATAAACTCCTAGATTTCTGTGAGATTCATTGTCATTTCTAGCTTTTCATTCCTAATTGCTTGAATATGTGTTTTTTTCTTTCTTCTTTTTGATGGGATTGGCTAATGGCAATCAATTTTATTTATCCGTTCAAAGAGCCAACGTTTCAATTCATTGATTGTCTTATTTTCTTTGTCTCTATGGGATTAATTTCTTCTTTTATGTTTATAATTTCCTTCCTAATATGAGCTTTGGGTTTAACTTATCCTTCTTTTTCTGGAATTTTGAGCTTCAACATTAGGCTGTTTATTTCAAATGGTTTTGTTTTCCTGATAGGTGAGTTCATCACTATAAATTTCCCTACTAGGACTGCGTCATATGAATTTTGGTATGTTGTATCAGCATTATTGTTTAATTGTATATACTGTTTAATTTCACCTTTAATTTCCTCTGTAACACATTGTTCAGAAGGGTGTTGTTTAATTACTATGCGTTAATGCAGGTTTTGTGATTTCTTTTGTTGTTGATTTCCAGTTTCATTGTGCTATGGTCAGTTAGTGTGCATGGGATGATTTCAATTCCTCTACGTTTACTTACACATATTTTGTATGCTAATATGTGGTCTATTTTGAAGAATATCCCAGGTGCAGCTGAAAAGAATGTGTATTCTGATGTTATGGGACGGGACACTCTGTGGACATCTACCAGATCCATTTGTTCACAGGCTTGGTTTAATTATAGTATTTCTTTCTTGATATTTTTCTAGTTGATATATTTGTGAGTATAGGGTATTAAGGTCTCCCACTACAACTGTGTCAGTGTTTATTTGGTTTTTCATGTCTTTTAATATTTGTTTTATGTAGTTGGGTGGACATGTGTTTAGTGCATAAATATTTATGATTGTTATCTCTTCTTGGAGTTTCCTTTAATGAATATATAGTGACCTTCTTTGTTTCTTTTGATAAGTTTTAGCTTAAAGTTTGCATTATCTGCAAATAGAATAGCTACTCCTGCTTTTTTCTGTGTTCCTGGGGCATAGAGAATTTTTTCTCATCCCTTTGACTCTTAGGCTATGATATCTTTTTAGGTTAAATGTGTTTCTAGAATGCAGCATATTATTGGATCTTGCCTCTTGAACCATTCTTCTTCTTTTGATCTTAATCCAGTCTATTTCTTTTGATTGGTAAGTTGAGACCATTTATGTTCATGGTTATAACTGATATGTATTGGCTTTTCTTTTTCATGTTGTTTTCCTGTTGTTGGTTCCCTGTCTTTTTCCTCTGTTTAACTGCTTGCCCTGCCTGGTGGCTTCTTTCTATTGGTGTACATGTGTTTGTGGTCTTTGTAATCTCTTTCTAATATGTCCTTCGGAGTCTTCTGTAGAGCTGGTTTGGTGGTCATAACTTTTTTCAGTTGCTTTTCATTGTGGAAATACCTTATTTCTCCATCAATTTTGAAAGACAGTTTTGTGATTTTACCTTGTTGTGTGTTCAAGAACATAGAGAGTGTTATCTTTGCTTTATTGTATCAATTTAAGAAATTTAGAATGTTAACTAAGTGACTCAGCAGGGGGCCAGGGTCCTTTCTTTGTAAAAATCCTCATCCTGTGCAAAAGGAGGGCATGGAAGTAGTATGAGTGCTACACCTGCCTTAGAGGGGTGATGGTAGCCTGCTTACAAAATCAGGGAGGAAAAGAGGCTTGCTCCACCCCCTCTTCTTTGCACTTGTTACTTTTGCTGTCTTCTGCTGCTTACAATATAAGGGAGGAAAAGAGGCTTGCTTTTCCCCACTTTTATACTTCCGTTATGTTTGCTATGAGCAAAAGACAGTCAAAGCCTTGAAGTGTTGCCCCTGTGCCATATCACCCTGTCTCGTAGCCAACTGATTATGAACTGAAACCTCCACAAAATGTGAGCTAAATAAACCTTTCTTTCCTTCATTTTGGGTGTTGGATATTTTGTCCCAGCAAGGGGAGAAAAGTAACTAAGACAGGGTAAGATGGAGGTTATATATAGTAGGAACAAGGTCAGAGGGCACAGGATGATCATCAGGTTTTGAGTAATTGTAGGACACAGGAGGGAAGGATTGGAGGAGGAGGCCTAGGAATTTTGAAGTGAATCAGAAAGAGCAGAGACAATGTTTACTCATATGAAAGTATCATATAGTCATCAGGTAGTTGACTTAAGAGAGGAAGAGAATGAGTAGGATAAAACAAAAAGAAATATTAGAGTTCTAAATCATGAATGAGAGCAAAAAGAAGAAGAAAAGAAAAAGTAATATAAAGAAAAGAAGAAAGAAAACACAGGAAACAAAAATGTCCTCACACACTGAAAAGGCAATAACATACAAAAAGAAAAAACAGGACAAAAGAGAACAGGGAGAAAATGAGAAAAGAAAGGGAGAACAAATAAACAAAAAAGAAACAATATCCACAAACCAAGCAACAACAAAAAAAACCAAAATGCTAATCCAGCTGACTACCAAGGGGGGAACCAATCAGACATAGAAAAATGAAAGTAGTTAAATTCCTCTGGTGTCTATGGTTCTGTGGTAGGTCCAAGTCAGATCCCAAAAATGTGTTTGCTGGCCGAGAATGCAGGTGGATATTTTT
Organism: Dinomys branickii; assembly: GCA_004027595.1. NCBI lineage: Eukaryota > Metazoa > Chordata > Mammalia > Rodentia > Dinomyidae > Dinomys > Dinomys branickii. Next base: position 213,678 of record PVLD010000708.1, read on the forward strand.
GGGTTTGGGTCTGATCTTTGTTTCTTATTTGAGTTCTCCCAAGCCATTTAGAAAAAGAAAAGCAAAAGAGAAAGGAAAGAAAAATAAGGAAAAGAAAAAGAAAAAAAGGAGAAAATACAAGAAAGGAGAAGGGGCAGCCCTACCTGCCCACTTCTGTTCCTCATGTCTTTGTCCCCAGACACAGCACTGGCTCTCCTACTTCACCGCCTGCTGGCTCCTATGGTTGCTGGTGCATGAGACATTTCCATCTCTCTAGCTCTGCCTGTGCACCATGTGTGCCTTAGTCAGGGTCCTACCGTGTCTCTGGCGTTCCTGCAGGTCTCCTGGCCCTGAGTCCTGCCGGTGGAGGGAGGGAGGGGTGGATCTTAGATTTCCCGGCCCAGCAGTCCAGGGTCAAGGGAGGAAGGGAGGAGCTGATCTCAGACTCTTTTACTGCCAGCTGCCGTCTTTAGTTGATGGCAAAAGATATGAGCCCATCTCTGACTCTTCGAGAGAGGAAGGGAGAAGCTGAACTCAGACTTTTCTCAACAACATGCCATCGCTTCCCTCGCTAGCTGCAAGGTCCTGGAGCAGCGGATAAAGGGAGCAGCAGGAACTCACACTCCTGTCTCTAGGGCCAATCTCTTCCATCAGTCTTGCCACTTTCTGAACCGGATCTGAAAGCTGTGCAGTCAGGGCTGCCTCACTATCCTAAATTGATTCAAAATATTTGCAGCAATTTCTGTTAAGGTGATGAGTCTTTATCCACTGTATTCACTGACTCTGGCACCCTGCAAATTCTGGACCTTTCCCAATGTCAAAATGATGGTAAAAGGTAAACTTTTTGTTTTTGTTACGACACTAGCAAAATGACACACATGATATGGGACTTCCAGAACTACTTCAGAAAGTGGTAAAAGTGATAGGATAAATGTGTTCAAAGGGAATAGTTTGAGAGGATTAATAGTAGTTTGTATTTCATTGTAATAAATATTTAAAATTTTTTGTTTAAACATTCACCGTATGTTTTGTTCACACTTAAGATGTGTATATATGTGTAATATGAATGTACACACACACATACACAAACATACAAACTGAGACTAGGAAACAAAACCTGAAATGGGGGGCCAAGTACATTTCTACTTACTCCTACAGTACATATTTTCAAGAAGCAAATGGTCTTTAAAAGGGTATTTTAGAACCTGTTGGTGTTATGGAGGGGGTTAAAACCTTTGGAAGATGCACATAGGTTCTGATATACTGTTACAGGCAATGTAGCTTATGTGTATTTCATTTAGCCAATTGCCTTTCTTTTACCGTTTTTATTTTTCCTAATTTTGTAGATTCAGATCCTACTCCATCTGCTGGAGGGCACAGACACACCCAGCTCCAGCAAGACTTCCCCTAGAGGGAAGGCATTATGATGCCATCAGTATAGGGCTTCATGCCCCTGATGCCACAGTAAAATACTAGAACAAAAGCCATTTCTATTCTGTCATTCTGCAGGCTATGAATAATCCTGCAGTCTCCAAAAGTTAATGTGTTCCTAGGCTACCAGTAGCTGGGTGATGTCTAATGTCCATATTCCAACCACAACCCCCAGGAAATTACAGAGTTAGGGTGGCAGGATTTGTGCCTCAGCTGCAGGTGCTATCGAAATACTTCGCAGAGTTTTCCAGACGTGTCTTACACGTGCTTACTAGAATGTATAACCAGTAAGCCACCATGGGCAAGGAAGTTTAGCATTACTAAACAGGTCTGTCTTGGCCAGACACGTTTTTTTATATTTGAAAAAAAAATCAGAGTATATGCTCTGACATGAGCAGATACTATTTGGAAAGTGGGACAAATTCTCTCAAACCAGAAAGGCTCCATATAATGGGAAATGTGTATTTTCTCACCTGGGAAGCTTATTTCCTTTTCAGTAGTATTTCTATCCTTTTGACGATTTTTAAAGGGTAAATGTTAGTCCTCCTGGTCCATTCATGGACAAGCAAGAAATTAGAGTATGTCTTCTAATGGCTTAATTTCATTTTTAATACAATGAATTATTAAAATAAACCAACATCTATTATTGCAAGCACAAACCAATTCTGTGTTTAAGGTAAAACATCATTTGGAGCAAGGTTTTATAATAATCGTGGAACTGGAAAATACTTGAGTGATTACTAAAGCTCAATTCCTTTAAAAATCTACATTAGCAATGAACACTGTAGGGCCCATGGCTCCGTTCAGAGTTAGAGGAGTTGTTTCCACGGCTTTGCTGTCACCCGCTCATATGTCTGCATTCCTTTTTCCCCAAAGTCAATACCTTCTACTTATTTTCTGGCTCATTTTCCTAGAGCTTCAGCTTTATGGATTGACTACCTTTCAATAGTTTCCAGCCTGGAGCCTCCTTTTCTGGCTCCTGAGCTAACGACTTACCCCTGGAGTTAATTACTTTCTTCATGGTGAGAAAGAAAAAGGCAGCCCCTCACTGTTGTCAGCGTGGAGCTGTCTTGCTATAACAGTGAGACCACAGAGTTCTGTCGGACGTAGACAATTTCCCAGAATATCCATCCCAGACCACTCTCTCGGATCACTGATGGAACTAGATAAAAATACAACTGCTATGCAAATGTATCTGAGCATGGTCACAAATAAGAATGCTCAAACTGAAATGGCTACACATTTCACTTCCTGGGCTAGTGTGACTGGTGACTGCTTCTTTACCAATTATCGCTTAGGTCCACTCTGATACTCTTTCCAATAGAAACAGCTTTAAGATAAGTAGTGACAGAGTGGTTCCCTTTCCTGATAGGACCTTCCTGAGAACAAAGCTGTGCTTCTTTGCGAATTTCTTTAAATCGTCTAACACATGAAAATCCTAAGAGGAGTCCATTCCAACCTCCTCCCTGCCACGAGTGTTCCACACTTCTCCATAGTGTGGTCGTCTTCTTCACTGCAGGCAGCTAAGGAGCCTGGTTATGTGGAGTATGGGTGAGTTCTTGGAAATTTGCAGCTGCAGAGGACCAGCAGTGCAGATCTCATCTCTATGAAGTATTTTCACTTTCAGACAAGTACCCTTCTTGATATGATCTACAACCCTCAAACATCTAGTACCAGCCCCTTAAGCAGCCCCACGACGAACAGATCTGTCCTATGAATAGAACCTGGCAATCTAAACTGACTCCTTTAATTTTCAGCTGAAAGAAAAGCAAATACAAGCAAAGTTAGGATTTTTCACTTTTTCAGGCCATCAGGTAGTTAGTTAATGGCAAAGCTGGGATTGGTACTCAATATTCTGACACCTGGTTTTGTGCTTTCTCTGCCCCACCATACTGACTAAAGAAGTACAAGTCCCAAGTGTAATGTACCTTTGAGCACTAAATTCAATTAACTATCCATCTCTACTCACATGAGTTTGGTTTCCATTCTCTCCTGGGAAAACACTTTAACCTTGAAGCACTGGGTCCCGTCCAATGCATGGTTAGCCATAAGTTACGTTTAGGTTTGATTTTAAAAGCCCCTCTGGGTATTTTTGGTGGGGGCATTAATTTCTTAAGTATGACAACCTTATTTAGTTGCTAACTTGTCAAAGCTGCTGTTTTCTTTGCTGCTCAGATTTGGCAGTTCTGTAGAGTAGCTGAGCAATGAGAGTTTTTCTCTTCTCTCTTTTTTTAATCTTTAACTTTTGTAGTTAAAAACTTCAGAAAGGACAAACTGAAAAAAATATAAAAATTCACCTGGTTTTTTGAAGACATGCTTACTGGTGAGACAGGATTGCTCCAAACAGTATTCTTCATTTTACTTCCATTTCTGTTTTAATCTCTAAATTGTCTACATCTGAAAGAGAATTCTTTAAGTGCGTTGTGATTTTGCCATCTGGATTTATATCAGAGACACATTGCTTCTTGAAAGGTCTGTTAAAAGTGTACATTTGAAGAGACAGAATAGTTTGTGTACTAAAATAAAAAACAGCAAGGACTTTAACAGAACACTACTATCTGAACAAACCAATTTCTTATTTTCATTTTGCATATAAATATTCCCACACTTTTTGACAGAGGGTAGGTACTAATGGATATCCTATTTTCCCAATTAACATTATAAAATAAAAGTAGCTCCATGTTTTCACGTGGCTTCCATTGCAAGTAATTTAAAGGAAGCAGAATATTATATGATGTTAATGTATCATAAACCTATCTTGAATATTTAGTTGTTTCCAGGTTTTGAGCTTTTTTATTTGTTTCGTTTGGCAGTATAGAAAGGATTTCAGTAAATATCTCTGAGTAAAACCTTATTTGCTTTTTTTCTGAAAATGTTTTATAGGTTAATTCTCAGAATTTCAATACCTATGGTTCAGCTATCTGCTCAAGCACTGGAGGCATCTTTATCGCTCTTGCCACATACCATATTATGACCGAAATGTCATTGGCTTTCAGCAGCAAAGTACTGGTGCCACTGAGGGCTCGTGATAATTACTTATTATCATTAAAAATATTTCTTCTTCAATTCTGAAGCTGTGCTACCACACCTTTGGCATATTTTATTTGTATTTCTTCTATCCAATGGGGGAAATTATCTTTTATCATATTTGCTAATTTTTCTTTTTTTTTTTTGCAAAGGTAATTTTAGGTTTTCATGCTGACCTAAGGTAGACAGAAGACTATTTTTTTGCACTACCAGTACAGTTGTGCATGATTATAAATCAGATGTCTTTCCAGCCTGGAAAGAAAAGGTGGGCTACTCTGGGATGTGAGAAAACTTTGAGGAGGGAGAAATATATAGGCAGTGTAGGTTTTGTTTAGGAAGTGAATGAAGATGGTAGGTTTTATTCTGCCTCTTTGAACGAAGAATTACCTTTTAAGATCTTTATGCTTTCCTAGCTTTTGTGGGAAATTTAATTTTTGATTCTGTAGTGATTTCTCTCTCTCGCTTTCTTTGGCAATCCTTTTATACCAGGCACTTGCTTTCTCTTTCTAAGTAGGAAATAATGTACCATACACAGTATAGAAGATTTTCTTTTTATTTGAATGGATTCCAAAAGTGAAACCGTCTTTCTCTACAACCTGTAAGAGTAACCTTTGTTGGAAGAGTACTTTTACTTGCTGTGAGAAGCCTATGTTATGTTTCCTACATATTTAGCAATATTTTCTTTTGGTTCAGAAAAGTGTGATGATTCTTAACGAATTTAACCACCTCAGAGATGATAATACTCTTTGGATAATACTCTCTGTTTTCTAAATGAAAGTCAATATTATAGGGACACTGGGATATATTATTTATACATGTTATTCACTGTCCAAGAAAATCTGGATACCATGTCTCTGTAACTGTGAGCTATATACACATAATCTTTCAGTGAGAGCTGTGAAAACATGTAACTTAATTTTCCTTTGTGAAGTTCATCTTGCCCTAACTCATCAATGTTGTTGGTAGTAGAAGAGGAAACTGATGTCACTAATTAAAGATGACTCAGTCTGTAATATTTTTAAAAGTTATTTAGTTCCAATTCTCAATTAGAACAGTTTTTTCTTACTTTAAAGAAATCTCTTTGAGCCCTCTTTTTGCCAGTGGCACATAGTTCAGGAAGAATTTTGTATGGGTTGTGGAGGGTGGATGAGTGGTAGGGGCTGGCTAGAGTCCTCTGAGAGGTTCTTTGTTCGCTTGGGCACTGGTCCCCTGGGCTAGTGCCTACTGAGTGTAGCTAGAATTGTGTGGTTTAAGGCACCATGTTGGTTATTGTTGCTGAAGACCAAAGTCTACAGCCCAGGTGGCAAACCTGTGGGATGTCGGTGGCAGCAGGTGCACAGAGCTCTCTGTCAGCACATGAGCCAAGTTGCACCAGCAGCCGAACATTGAGTAACAGTTCCTTTTTCTAAACTAAAACCTCAGTATTCAGGTTTAATTGCAGTGTTAGTATTTTGTGATAAATAGGTTCACCATTACTGGTCCATTCTGTGGCTTAGGCACATAGTTTCAATATTCTCAGACTGCTCTACCAATCTTCATAACTCCCTCAGCTCACAGGGCCTGGTGAGATTTTTTTATAATCCAAATGCTGCACTCAGTCACAGAGCCAGGTGCATCTGCACAGAAACCCACTTCATCCATTTATTTTTGTGTCAATATTTTGTTTTCTCAAGGAAACTCATGCTGTCTACCAGTGTTCCTTGAAGAGTGAGGATCGAGCTTGTTCTCCTTTAGGGCTTCACCCAAGCCAATCTGATGGCCTGCCTTCTCCTCCCAGCTTTAACCATCAGGTGGATGGGAAAGTGAAAACACCAATGTTGTCTATAATCTTTTAAAAGACTAAAGTGTGTGCTTTCATCAATGTCTCCAGGCCTGCCTTACATAGTCAGTGCATACACACATGTGTGGCACACACACACACCCACACACACATGCACAAGCACATAAATGTATGCTATCTTGCAATCCTAGTAAGAAAGCATAGCTGCTCTATTTTTATAACTAGAGACATGAACATGGTTCTACATTAAAAAAATAAATTTTGCAGCCAATTGCACACTTTCCCTGTGTCTCAGGTCAATAAACGGATTTCCCCATTTTCTCCTTGTTTGCTAGTAATTTAAAAGCAATTGTGTGGCATATTTGAACACTGCTTAATAATAGTAATGACAACAATAGCCATTACTTCTCTGACACTTCCTGTGTAATAGGCAGTTATAAACTCCATAATTTATTCACCCACTTAATCCTCCCAGCACCCCTAAGGGGTAGGTACCAGTCAGTGGCCAGAGATGATGCTGAGTGGTGGCCTTCCAGGTGTTCCGAAACTCTGCGAAGCTGCTTCAGCCCAAGAATCTGGACCAGTTTCTGGGATGGGGAGCTGTAGATCCTCACGCATCTCTTCTTGGCTGCCCCCGAACACATGTGTGTGGGGTTAGGCAGGGCTGATGCCATCGAAACCGGGTTTTCTCTCTAACCATGAGGAGTATTACTGCTATAACAAGCTCTCCTCCTAATGAATCAGACAAGAATTCTTGCTTAAATGACAGATTTTGGGGATTGTTAGTTTGTTCATGGGAAACCCTTAAGGCAGCTGTGTGTGATTTAGTAGTGACAGTGGGAACAGGGCATATGTTGAAAAGTCTTTCATCAACATTACCCCAAATTGGATCAATTATGCAACATTTCTATAACCTTTTGGTGCTAGAGTCTCAGGATGAACAAAATGTTTCTTCTTGATTCTGACTGAGATGGACTTCTTTCCCAGCCTGAAGCATGATGCATTCCAACAAATAAACTGTGCCTCATTAAATAGTTAATTTCCAGTGTTCAACACAATGCTAAGCACTGGATCAACCCTCAAAAATTTGCTGAACAAATGAAGGAAAAAAAATCTTCCTAATGACAGAAGTCATTCCTCTTAGCTTTTAGGCCGATTACTTTTATAGATGTTTCCATTGTGTTTTCTAAGCATTTGTTTATGTGTTTCTATTTTCCAAATAACTTAAGTTTTTTGAAGGCAAAGACCTATTCCTTGTAAATTTCCAAAAGTATGGCACACTGTACAGTGCTAAGCACAGAGCAGAGATGTTCAATATAGGTTTGCTGAAATTAGATAAAATGAAGACCTACCAATGTGATACTGGTTTTTAAGGGAATCATTCAGTGTAGGAATAGAAAAAATAAATTCAGGGAGCAAGAGTGATAAACTGAGCGATTTTTAAGACTGGATTTACATTTCAAAGCAAATTGTCAGAAAATATGGGCTACAGTCACGTTTCTCATGGTCTATGTTAGTCGGGGTGGAATTTTCAAAGAATGGCCCCGCCTTCCTGGACCTCCCGCGTCTTATATCAACATGTCTTGCTTATTATTTTATTTTATATCTTGCACTATGCAGTGTATTCAAATGTTGATGATTTATTTGTTCAGCTTGCTATGGGACTCTTTCAGGATGGTCATTTCTTGCGTTTCTTCTGTGGCCCATTCACTCAGATCTGAGATCCTGCTCAGCCCCCTTCCTTAGCCTCCTTCTCCCTGCCCTGGAATGGCGTTCTGGGTGCTTATAGGAAGTCTAGATCAACCCTCAAATCCCTCAAAAGCTCTTCTGGTCTATTCTGCTTTGAGTCTGTGGCTCCAGTTGTGTTATTTTTGGGTTTCTTCCCACTTTATTTTTTTCCTTATAACCTGCTTCCTTCTGATTTCCACCTTTTTCCTTGATAAAACCCTTTGGAGTCTTTATTCTGGTCACCTCTTCCTCATTTCTCCATCTGTTTAACTCTGATGACTTTTCTGAGGTTCATAACCAAAGGCCTTGGCTTGCCTTGGAGCACAGTTTGCACAGAGTAAACCAGCAAGTAAATATTTGTTAACAGATGTCCTATGCTGTCCATGGTTCTCTCTTCGTTAAAAGGGATGCTATTTTTTAATCCAATGATTTTCATCATTATCTTCAAAAATAAAATAAATATTTATTTTATTGTGTAACTCAATCTGCAGCTTAGGAGAATGTGGCTTACTAAAATATACATGTGATATAATATTTTACTGACTCTTTGTCACACATGATTTGGAAAAAGAAATACACAGAGTCAGCTGACTGGTCCTGACTGTTAGCTTGGGCAAGTAATTTGCCTCTCTGCGCTTTGCTCTTTTTATAGAGAACAAAGCTTAAAAGTTTTTTGGGGCTCATTAAACATTTATGGAACAATTGGTAAACATTAAAATATTATAGACATGTAAAGCACTTTTGTTATAATATGTGATTTAAATTGTAGCCAAGTGTTGTAAAAGGAAATTCCTGTTAGGCTGAGGATATAGTTTAGCAGTACAATTGCCTGCCTAGTAATCACAAGGTCCTGAGTTTGAATCCTAGTACCAAAAAAAAAAAAAGAAAAAGAAAAAAAGAAACTTCCTCCCATCCAAGAGATATAAAAAATGAATACTTATGTTTTATTCCAATTGTAAAAACAATTAAAGAACAGTGAACCTAGTAGACTCCACACCAGTTCTTACTGAATTTAATTGAATACTCTTTACCTATAGCAATGTGATGATATTGTACAACAATGTGTACTACGCAGATCTACCAACACAATTCCCCATTCAAAGAACTACTTTGAGATAACCACTGCCAACTCACTTGCATGAAACCTTCAACTTTCACTTTTTAGCTAGTTCAGTGCCTTTCTTTCCTGATGGGTGCTCTCTTGTCTGGCAGGCAAATAAATTCATGTTTTAAAAAACTTTTCACATTTATTATTATATAAGTTCAATGGACTTTGTTTCACTCCATTGACAGTAATGTCTTGCTCCATCTGATGAAATGCTCTGAACATTTCTAGACTTATCATAAGTCCTACCTCCTGCATAACTCTTCCCTGATTCATGTCCTAGGATTCCCTCCGTTTGCTGAATTCCTTTCCCAAGAATTGTTGGCAGAGAGCATTTGCTCTGTACCTTCCTTCTTCCTGATAGCTCATCAGTCCCCTTTTGGGGGATCACTCACTGGGTGAAGCCACAGGGAAACGATGAAACAAGATGCTGTGCCTTCCTGAGTGAGGGGCTGAGAGGTCCTCAAGGTGTTACTGACACCAGGCTTCCACAGTAGGGCTATAGGGACCAATCAATCGGACTGTCTCTTCTGAGACTTTGAATCTTGTACAGAATCATGGAAGACAGAAAGAACTGGATCTTCTTTCCAGCCATGGTAGCTGACCTAGAATTTTAAGAATCTCTATTCAGTTTTACTCGCTATTCTCTGGCTCTCCATTTGCTTGTGTTACAGCTTTTTTTCTGCTTCAGTTACTGCTTCCATTCCATGCAATACAAGAATTCTAAATGATATGTCTTTCTTCCATTCATCTGTTCCTGCCGACTGAGTCTGTGTGCCGGGATTTAAGTGTTTCCTGAATGCTGTGTTGTCAACTAGATTTTTCTTCTAGTTTACTAGAACTCTGCTCTTTGAGATTAACAACTTGCTAGGATCATGGACCATGTCTTATTTTTCTGTGGCTCTCCCTTACTGTCAGAGTCCTAGATGGTGCTAAAATGCCAGGAACTTTTGTTGGTTGTTGGATTACAGACAGCTGGAGTGTCTTAATACCAGACTTACTCATCTAACCTTTCTGAGAATGTACTTTACAGAGCTGTGAAGATGAAATTGGATCCGTTGTTGCATCTTTGAGTGCCTCTGGGCAAGTCATTTTGTTTAATTTGCCTTTGCTTCCTCCAAGGGGAAAATGAGGTGTATAAATTGCCTCCATCAACAACACACGGGTGATTTGATGCAGAATTTAATGTTCTACATGTAGTTGTGCTTCCAGGTTCTTACAAGTATGTACTGTATAAATACTAGATGGGTGTAACCAAGAACTTTAAAACAAATCTTATGGGAATTTGCTTTTGAAAAAATATACCCTTCAAATTTTGTGAAGTCATGTACTTTCTAATGTTCCCCAGGGACATGTTTCAGTGCAAAGGTTGAAGCTGTACCCGAGCACGCCCCTAGTTCTTCTCACTAATCTTCTTATTCGCTTTCATGCACTGCATATGCCTTTGCCACACACAGACTTGTTAGCTGATTAGATCTATTTATTCATTCATCACATCTTTTGGGGAATGTGTACTGTGTGAGGAGGCATTGTATCAGGTTCTGAGGAGAAGGTGCAGAGAAATAGTGTCCCGGTCACTAGAGGAAACAGACACGCATGCATGCACACGTTCATTCATTCAACAAATATTCACAGAGTCACCTGTGTGACAAGCACCCTGCCTGGTTCTGGGATATAGCATAAATAAGTATTTGAATTCCGTATGGCACATGCTACAATAGAAGCATGCGAGGTTCACCGAGAATGATTTCCTGGGGGAGCTGCGCTGGGTCTGAATCTCCAAGGGCATCCATGATAGGGAGGAAATAATAGAAGTTCAAGAGGCCACGGATGAACTTGTGTGGGTTGTGCGGGCTGGAGTTTTAAACAACTACAGAATTGCACAGGGATGTGAAAACGGGACAGATGAGGATACAAGCATCAACAGCAGGGTAGGTTATTTTCTTTATGAATATAAAACAAGGCCCGGACAATCTGAAAAGAATACCATTTCACTGGTTTTGCCTTCCTACTCAAAGATTGGACCCACTGAGTGTGAGAAAGTTTTACCTGCTTGATTTGCAAGACGAGTTTGATGCGTACTCTTCAGTCTTTGTGCGGGAGCAATTGCTGGAAATTCTTGGCATTAAAAGCAGCCACTGCGTGGTGTGGTATTCTAACATTTGTCTTGTAGGGCATTTTTATTATTTCAACATACCATCCAAGTATTATCAGAAGGCATAGGTACTTGAGAATTACCAACATTTTGGATGATTCACAAGCAAGCTGTTGCAGACTGTGACATCTTGATTTAATGCTCTTCTGGCTAAGAAACAAACAGCAATTTAAAAACTGCACCCATGACTATATGTGGATCACTTTTGAACTATTTGTGTGTAATTTAAGATTTATTGGATTTTTTGAACATTCATAGGTAATCCAAGGCCTAACAGTTGCTCTGCAAACTATCAAATATTTATATTTTTCCAAATGTATTTATTATTTACTGTACAGTCTATGAAATATTTACACTGATTTTTAAAGAAAAGATATACATTATTTATATAGCTTTGAATTTTTTCTTGGTGCAGGTAAAATGACAACACAGAATCGAAAAGAATCCCAGGGATGCATCTCAAGTCTGTGGGTAACCACACAGAGGCTCTGTCCCTCAGGAAAACACCTGGCAAGAGAAGGATGCAATTAAAATCTTTGCTGGGGACCACCCAGCTTCCCTCCTTGGAGCCTCTACTTCCTCTTAGTTCTTGGGTCTCAAAAGGTAAGAGAGAAAGTTGGAACAGTTCCTTCCAGTGTCTCCCCTCATCTTGTCAGAGTTCCAGGTGCTTTTCTCTGTAGAAGAGGCACCACCTTGATTGTTCCCGTGGGAGTCAGAACATCCCCAGTTGCAAAAAGATGATGCTTTTCTAGGAAAATATAGCTGAGGTCCCCAGACCCAAATGATCATTAAACTTTACTGGCAATAGTGGAAATATGAATTGTTAGCCTGTTCCTGTTCCTAGGAGATTCTGAATAAATCTAAGGTGCTGTCTGGTAGTTTGTATTCTTAAAAATGTGCCTGTTGATTCCGATGATAAGCTAAATGAGGGAACTTTTGGAGGAGAACCTTATTTATGTGATTTTTTTCCATTTGAGACAAATTGGAGGGTTCGGTTCCTTCCATCTGGCTGTCAGCTTTCTTCTGCCCTGTTTGTGGATTTCTGAACCCCGCTTCCTCAAAGCCTTGATGTATGACTTACTGTCATTCAGGATTGGCATTTGATAAATTTGAGCATTTCCAGGTCTACCATTAGATACAATTGAGGAGGACAAAGTCAATTGTTCTCTGGGTTATCTGATTGCTTTACTGTATTTTCTTCAATATTGTCATATAATTTGTCTAGGAAACCCATGATATTTTTCTGAAAAACAAAATTATTGAAAAGCTATACCAAATGGTATAAGAAATCAAACAAATAGTGACTTCCTGGGCAGATGCCCTCATGACTAAATGATTTTATGAGATGTCTTAATAGTCTTATGATTGCAACTGCCTCCATATCTATTTGACTAATATACAAATTAAGTCTGATTGAAACCTGGACAGCCAGGAAAAAGGAAAGGAAACAACATATGGGAAAGGTGTAGGGCACCTGGACCTGGTAGGCTGGGACAGGCAGGTTAATAACCTCAGTGATATACTTGCCTGGGAGGTATATGTGATGCAATTTGAGGAACTGGACTTAAAAATTAAACACTGACTAGTTTAATCATGGCAGCAGCCATTTGAGATAGGTGATATTTTTCTCCCTCATTTATAGATGAGGAAATTGAGCTTAAGAATAAGACAAATACACTTTCAAAGGCCTGGGAGCTACTATGTGGTGTAGCCTAGGCTTTGAACAGAGAGTGTATGTAGTAGGTTAGAGGATGAGGGAAATTTGAGTAAAATCAGGGAGTTGGGAAGGGGTATGGTATGCTTGGGGCACAAAAGGGAAGCTTTCCTGACTCAGGCACCAGGGTCATCTGTAACTAGTAGAATACTAAGTTAACCTCGTTCCCAATTCAAACAGGTTTCCAAGACCTTTTGGGAAATAAACATGTTTGTGGTCTTAAAAGAAATAAACTAAATTGTTGCCTTTGATAGGTAACTTTTGACTTTTGGGGATTTGACCTTCCATTCTTAAAATGCTTCAAGACATGGCTGACCTATGGGATTATGCCCAAGTTACTCCCATCATCAATTTATAAATCACCCCTTGCCAAATTTTGATAAGAATGAGGACAAATAAAACTGATGTATATAGAAATTTAAATTCACTTTTCTATGCATAACAGCATGAGGCTTATTTGTGAATGGAAACAAATTTGAATGACAGACATACGGTAATTTGGAATAGTGAAAGCAGCCATGTCCATCAATTTCTGAAATATTTACAGAAGATGATGTCTGCTGATGTGGTTCTAATTTGGAGTCCCTGCTGAATCAACAAGTGTGTGAGTTACCCAGCCCTGAATTATTGGGCAGCAGAATTATGGGCTATTTCTTTTCACACAGAGAAGAGGAAAACTGTGAGAGGACTCAGAATAATTCAGAAAAAAAGAGTAATGTAACATATCAAAACCTTCAAGAGAAAACCAAAGCAAAGCAGGAAAAATGAAAACAAAACCAAAAGCCCTACAAAATTTCAGAAAGGCCAAACAATACATGCTCCTGAAATTTTAACTCATACAGAAGCATGGGTAATAGAAGTCAAAAGATATAAGAAAAAATATTAATTTTCCTTTGTTTGGGTAATAATAAACTTAGTATTGTTTTAATTCTTTTTGTAGGCTAAAAACTTGCTTAAGATTCTTTCTAAGCATTTTCTTTACTACCATAACAAATAGGGAACTTTCTAGATATTTTATTGGTCATAACAGCTCTGTGTGCTAGGTTAGTATTGTACCCAGTGTATAGGTGAGGAAATTAGAACTCTGAAGAAAAAGTAACTTGCTCAAGGTAACAAAGCAAAGAAATAATGAAGTTAATTCCCTATGTTTCAGTTTCTGTCTTTAATTGACATTTAAAGATCTGGGATAATAAGGATCGGAAGGCTTGAAAGGTAGTTTGGTTTCTCTCCCTTGCTTAGTTCCTTCCATTCATTTATCATCAGGGGACAGCTGGCTTGTCTATAAATTGGCCATTGTGGACAATATTGCAGTAAATATGGGTGTGCAGACGTTTCTTCAACACACTTATTTTGTTTCTTTGGATATACACCCAGTATGGGATACTGGGATCATATGGTATTTCTGTTTCTCGAACTTTGAGGAACCACCATAAGGTTTTCCATAATAGCTGTACTAATTTACAGTCCAGTCAATAGCTTATGAAAGCTCCCCTTTCCCTGCATCCTCACTGCATTTTTTTGTCTATTTGATGATAACAGTTTTAGCAGTCAGCCCATATTTATTAAGTTCCAAGTATGCGCCAGAGGTTCTGTAGGTCTTTCAGCTACGTAGATCAAGTCGACACAGATCATGACTTTGAGGAGCTCAGAGCATTCTAAGGAAACACGCATATGAATAAGTGATGATGAGAAACTAGTCTAACTGAATGAAAGACCTATGTGTAAAGGATTGTTGGAATACACGGAACTAAAGTGGAGGTGAAGGTTGGGGAAGGGACCCCAGGTAGGGGGAGAACCTAATCAAGGGTTGTAAAGTTGAATTAAGTTGGTGGTGTGTGGGATCTTTGAAGAGTTTCCTTTTGTGTTAGTGTTCAGTGGGCCAAGGGATGACAGTAAATAAAAGCTGAGTGAACAAAGGCCACAGATTTCTTAATGCTCTATTAAGTTCCTTAACCTGTGCATGAGGGAGACATGGATTTCAAACATGTATAATGTCAGAGTGAGCCTCGCGGTGGTGCTGAGGTTAAAGGCTACAAAGGTGGAGCTAATGAAGGACAATCTCTGAAATTTCACAATTGCTTTCTTCAATAATGTTTTTTCTCATGTTCTGTGATGTTTGACTCATATCAGTATTGACACTCACTCCTCTTCTTACCGAAAAACCAGGGCATATGTTATCTTCCTCTTGTGTTTTCTTGCCACATCCTATGAGAACTTGCCTGTGGGAAACACAATTGCTCACAGTGTAACACTGTGGTCTAGAGCAGTGAGTTGAGCTGCCTTGGGCAGGGCAAGGATGGAGGAAGCTTGGTTGCGGTTGTGCTACCACTACCATAACTAGCTTCTTAGTCCTGAAAGTGTCCACCAAAACAGTGAAATTAATCAAAATGATAAGTGACAGAATTGATGATAAGCAGTCATTTCTAAACCTAGAATACATTCCTTCTATAAAATGACACATACATGTTGTGATAGAAAATAAAGAAGCTTCTGTCAGGATTTAATGGCTATTGTGTAGAAAATATCTAATAAGAAAGAAACCACTAGTATGTGTAATAGCATCACATACTGCACAGCTCCATACCTTTTTCATGAGGGAACATAGTTTTTAGTCCTTAACTATGGTTCCTCTTATACAAGTATAATAAAAGGTTTAGTGAGTTTGCAAAGAAAAATCATTGTCCTATATTTGCTTCCACAAGGTCATGCAAACTGCCTTAGAAATTGGTCCTGAATGAGCTTAGGATAATCAACTGCAAGTTTGCTAGAATGTAGAGTCTCATACAATAAAAATCTATTGCTACAGCAAAGCTGTCCAGAAAAAAGAAATTCAACAAAGCAGAAAGAGATGTCATATCATAGTCGTGAGAATTGTGAGCTCCTCCAATTTTAACTCAGAAGAAATTTCAGAGCCAATACCTTGATGTGGAGATGAAATTCCATTTTCCAAGCTCCCACATTAGCAACTGCAAAAGTCATTGCTTAGCTAAATATTGAATGCAAGATTTTGTTAATGATCATAAAATGAACAGTTCCCTATTTTGTGCATGGAAAATGCAGGGACAGATGCACAGATGCTTGCACAGAGCCCTCTTCTTCCTTTTTTCTTCATAGAAAGTCAGTTGTTTTAACAAGCATGCTGTGCACTATTTACAGAGCAAATGTCTGTCCTATTGTCCTTGCATGCTGAGTTGGTCCAAATTCTCCTGAGTGCAGTAGTCATGTGAAGGGAAATGCTAGTGTGCTGAAAAACTGGACTGCTCTGAATATGAGAGAGGCTGCCTAGCTGACCCAGAAGTTTATATTTTAAGGCCCCAAATCCATAGCTCTGAATTAGGAGTCAAGAAATTGTTGCTAGCAAATCACTTCCATAGCCATATAATTCTTGAGGAGGCTTAAAATTGTGCTGCCATGGCACTGGTGCCATATGTTTCTTCCTGCTCTGCTGCCTTGGAATATAGAGAGTTCAAGGGCAATTGTATCACTTAATCAGACTGCATCAGTAATGACTATCAGAGGCAAAATAAAACCAATGAAAGTAAAAACACTATATATATATATATATATATATATATATATATAGACACATATATATGTGAAAGTATATTATAGAAAGTCAAGAAATACATAAGTTAATTTTGTCTATGCTGCAAAAGTAGCCATTCATGTTTTCTGGAGAGCTGGCTTGTGTCTGTGGAGCCCATTGTCTGACCTAGCAGATATGTATCTGACCAATTTTGCTCCTTGCAAATATTTTTACCTTGTATAGATTTTGAGAAGAACTAAATTATACCTTCACCTTTTACTAAATATGTGTTTTTTGGATAAATTGCTAGGTCTCCCAAATCCCCTTTGTTTTCTCATCAACAAAATGGAAAAAAGAATAAGAATCTCCTATTGTTATGAGTACTACATAAGACAATGCACTGCTGTGGCTTATCAGGCAGCATGCACTGAGGGATGCACTGATATTGCTGTATGCCTTGATATTGTTACAAAATGCATTCTAATTAGTTACACATCAACAGCTGGCTTGAAAATGCTTTAGATTATACGTAAAAGCACTATTGTGCATCTTTCTGTAATTATAAGGCCAAACATTTTTGAGGAACTAGTCATACATTGAGACTTGGTTTAATAGAGCATTCTTTCTCTAGCAGAAAATAAAATCCTTAGAGCTCTTGGCTGCATTCTAAACTGTCAGAGCTTCGTGTTGTAAATGTCCCCAGGTTGGTGCCCAGTGGAAGTATATTAACTTAACTGTTTTATTCTCTTGAGAATTATCTTTGTTTATTCTCCGGACCACTTTTTTCTTACAGGTTTAGAAAGCCTTTTTAGATATTGAGATTGTCTGTACTCTCACAGGTTCTGAATCACTTTTTCCTCTGCATTTTTATAATGTTTAGAAAAAAATCCTTCATTAATGGGACAACAATTAAATTTCCCTTTAGAGTTTATCTGGCTTTATTTTTATTTTTAAATTTATCTCTTTTATGCATCTAGAATTTATTTTGACATGTGGTGAAACATATAACCTAATTGTTTTTTCTTATTTTCCCAGAAAAATTTACTGGGTACTTTGTTGATTATTATTTTAGTTGGTGATTATATATATATATATATATATATATATATATATGTATATGTATATTTGTGATTCATCTGCTTTAAACTATATCTTTTAACCCCAACTCTGAAAGAAGAGTTTAATGTATTTACACTATTCTCCAGCTTTCTTCCTTACATTTGAACTTTTTTATAATTAATATTTCTTCATTACTTTGATCTATAAAATATATATTCTCCACATAGGTTCTTTTTGAGGGGCGGGGGTATACCAGGAATCAAACTCAGGACCTTGCACTTGCCAGGTAGGCGCTCGTACCACTGAGCTATCATCCCAGCTTCCACTTAGTTTCTTAACTTTAATCCTATATTTAAATGTGTTCAATGCTAACCATGAGTGTTTTCACTATAGCCTCTCCACTCATGCCTTAATGGTCTGGATTTATCCATAAATCACTGTTACCCTTACTCAGTATCCATGGATATCATATTATCGTAAGTTTGGAATGTATGAGGATATATATTGTTGGCCTCTCATTGTATGATACCATATGCAAGCATATAATTATTGGTCCACAACTTCTTTTCCCAGGACTTTGTGCCTAGGTTAGCACCCAGTATTGAGCAAAGCTATGTAGGGAAGTCTGTATCAATCTGATCGTTATTTACTTTCATGGTTGACTTGGTGTTCCTGATGCCTACTACCATCCAGAAAGTTAACTAGGGCAAGTATGCATTATCACTCAGTAATCACCCCTCATCTTATTTTACTTCAGTCATATTTAGAATTTTCCATTCTCTATGCTGTGGTTTAATTAAACACCAATTATGTATATGTTGGAACTTGCTTGTCTTTGAATTAATCATTTTTTTAGTGTGATGCTATTTTAATAATCTCATTTTGGGGCTTAATTTTCCTCATTGAGTGTCTTAGATACCATTATTCCTCAGAGTTTGAAGAAATTTTCTTCTAGCTATAGTCTGTTTTTAGTACTTTGCATTTGGTGTCTGTCTTTGAGTAATAAGTAGATTTGTGATAGAAAAAAACCACTTGAAATATTTGGCTCTTCTATTTCTTCCCTTCAGAGTTAATTTATCTACAAATACCTATGTTTTCTGTGTAGACATAATATATAATCCTATATGTTGAATTTCAACAAAAGTGTTAAGTGTCTATTCCCTGAAAACTGACAAAGTCATGGCAGAGTCTGATTTCTTCTTCTGATCTGAGATACAGAACATTTCTACTCATTTAACATTCATGAAAGGACCATTAGTACTTTAGATTCTATGTCATTAAACACTGGTTAAAACAATCAATTTAGCAGTGAAAAGTTCTCATTTACTCCTCAATAGACAACATGAAGGACATAAGTTCCTTTTCTACTGTTGATCTTTTAAGTTGTTTAATATAATGTATAAAAGCCATTGTCCCTTTGAAAGAAACTATATTTAACATTTCCTCTTGTTTTATATGCTATCATTTGAAAGGAAACCATGCATTTTCCTTAGAAATGGTTGGTTGCTTCCTTTTCAAGGCTTGTAGGAATTAATAGAGTCAAAGAATATTTAAGTTCATTGAAATGGCAGATTTCATATGAAGTATTAACACTTAAAAGTGTTAAGCAAATTGCACATCATTCTTTTATATTATTAGGTGGACAAACTATCAACAAATTATTGTTACATGGTCATTTTGTAGAAGATATGATGTCATTAAGCTTAACTAAAAGTGCTATTTTTCAAAAACATATTTTCTCTGTGAACGGGTACAAGATGCGATCTATCAATGAAAGGGGTCTTCTGCTTATTTTTCAGCAATAGATTGTACTGATTGTTAGCTGACCTGATTTAGTCAATAAGGCAGCAGCAAAGGGAAGGAAGGACATCTGACTGAATCTAACATAATGCAGACACACAAAAACTTGCGGATCTCTTATTTTTTATTTTGGACTGAGGCTTTGCCCTTATATCTTCCCTCTTTATTTTCTTTTCATCCCTTTTTGATTTTATCTAGTTTGTCATTCTGAGGCACATCATTATGTTTTTGCATCAGCCAAATACCTGAATAAAAACATAGTTCAATATGGGTGACGAGTATATACTGCTTGCCAACAAGTCCGAATGTAGGTAGAGTCTTCTTCACTTAATGAGGTTATTGTCTGTATTTAACATTTCTGTGCTAAACTTCATGCCTACCAAGTGTATTTTACCAAGATATATTCAGTGAGGGGCCAGGAAGGATGACCATAAGATTGACAGACCGTTGAATGTATCTGGCTTGACTTTTGTTGATATTTGTGAATGTGGGTTGATACTGCCCCATTCTAGAGATACCTGTGTCTGCTATGACATTCTGCTCGGTGTTTGTCTTTCTTGGGATAAGCTTTGGACTAACTTTCCAGGGTTGTATCAGCTCCTCTAGGGAAGGCAAACCCTCAGGGATATGCCAAAGGACTCAGCTGTGTTTACCACCACCAATGTCTTGGAGGATGGAAAATACTGCAGAAGTGAATGCGGACAGAAATGCTTTTCCTGGGATTCAGGATGGAAGCTGTTTCAAAAAAATTGGAGGATGCTACCAAACCAGGGGTATTGGCTGTACATAGCTTCCTTAAATTGAGTCTTTGGAACCACTTTGAAGGAAATACATAAATACAAATGAAATCTGAATAAAAGATGGAAACACACACTATTATATGTAAGAGAAGCTGATCTTTTATCCTCATGATTATTTCCTGTTTTGTTATATTCTTATTCTTTCATTATGTATCCTTTGTAGTAATTCTATTTTCAATTATGAAATGGTTAAAATTTATTGACGTGAGTTTAAATCTGTATCATATTGCTCTTCTTTTACCCTATAAAATAGAACTTGACACCAGCAAGTAGCATTTATTTGTTTTGTAGAAAATGACCTCCCTGATAGGTCTGGAAATCTTTCTATTTTGGCAGCTCTGTCTCTGACCACATGTGGGGTAGATACTGCAGGCAAATTTTCTTCTTCCCAAACTTACATACATAATGAAAATTATATCTTCCAAGATTTCCTGCATATGTAGTAGGTAGGAGATATGTAACAAGTGTTTTGTGTAGATTATTTCATTTGATCTTAATGACAGAATCTGAAGCACAGGTATATTATTATCCCATTGTATAGATGAGGAAGCTGAGACCTACAGAGTTTAGGTAATTTGCCCCAAATCAGACGGCTAATGAGTGGTATAGGTGAGACTGGACCAAGGCAATCTACTATGAGAGCCTACCACCATTTTCCTCCCATCACAAATACACTGTTCATTAACAAAGACCATTAAGTGCTTTCCAGGGAGAAGGAGGGAAATGTAAGAGGAATGACAGAGTCAAAGGTCAGAGAGAAGAAGAGCTCAGTGATCATCTACTCCATCCCTCTTGTGCTGTGTGGGAAGAAGAGCATCAGTAGGACTCATTCATCTGCTCAAGTCTCCCCAGCTTTCGTGAATAGCAGGAAACTAGACCCGCTTCTGCCAGTGTCTCTCTACTGTAAGTTATAGGCTTGAAGGCTCATTAAAGATTCATGTTCTAGAGATAAATTTCCCTGCAGTCCTTTATTTAATTTGGTCCACAGCATCTAGGGAATTGACTAATGTTACTGTAAACACAGAAGGCTCGGAACTCCAATTATGGGAAAGAAAAAAAATCATTATTGATGAGAAGTTGAAAGACCTGAACCCCAAACAGCACAGTAACACCCCAGTGTTTTCAACGTACACAGTTCAATTGAATTTTTTATATTCTTTAAAGATATATATCAAACACCCTTGATGAAGATGCAGACCTCCTGACTTGAGATACAGAACTAGTTCATATCCTGGAGGCCAAGATATGGTCACGGATGTGAACAGTGCAGTTCACTGCATCCTTAGGGCCCTGCTTTTCCTTTGAAATCTCCAGGTTTGCAAAGATGTGGGCTTGCTGTTTTTCCTTCCCCTCCCCAAAGGCTCTTCTGATGGACATTTTTAATTAGGATACTTCTGATGCACAAATGGGATCTACATCTGACAGCTTCCTTCTCAACACGTGTTTTCCCTCTCATTCATCCATCTTACTTGTCAGACTCTTTTTTCTTCAGTGACTATGTTTGAAATGCTGTCCCACACATCCTCCCATTATAGAAAGGAAATCTGACACCTGGGGAGGCAATATTTCCTCTTATTCTCTAACTGTGCAGAGGGCATGATGGCTATTTCTCAAAATAGCACAGTCAGCAGAATTGAGAACATTAGTGCTTTGTAGAGGAAACCAAGGGTTTTTTTTTTCCTGATGAGATGCAAATTGTACATTCCATATCTCCCATCAGTGAGAACATCATTTTGCCTTGAATAGTTATGCAAGCACCTTCATATCAATTAAAGGGCTGTGATGACACTGCTTTGACATCCCATTAGCCCTTGCCTTTAGTTATATGTCTATTAGAAGCAGAAATAAAAAGTGCTTTTGCCAGTCAGAGGTGGAATTTGAACTATCCTGGTGTTCTGAGTCTGAAAAGAACCACAAACCTAAGCACTTTGTTTTCTCCATGGTTGTTTGTCAAAACAGGTAGTACTGGGTTGAATTTTGAGTTCAGGTGTGGTAGGGTCTATATGTTAGTCATTACTGTGACACCATGATGCTTAAGGAAACACCTTGTTCATAGTAGAACCATAAACTATGTATTTTTTCAGTTGTTCCTTCATGTGGACATCACATGCACAAAGTGTTATAACACAGTGGTCCTATGGTAGGATGTTTTTTTTTTAACTAGGAAGGAGTGTGGGGTTTACTTATATAATTCTTTACCATGAGACCATTTATTTATCAAAAAATTATGGAGCACTTACTAAGTGACAGAGTGTTGCAGGTAGAGAATAAAACAAGGATTTCTGATTTCGAGGGGATTTCAGTCTAGTGGGAGACACTGAGTGGTAGGAATGTCAGGTGCCATGTCTAAAGTTTTGCATGTCATTGCTACAGAGCTAGGTATCGGACTTGGATCTCCTTACCCAAACACCTGATGCTCACTTAAATCTTACCATTATAGAAAAGTGGGGAAATACAACCAATGCACTCATCTGGAGTTCAAATTCTTCAGCAACGCCTGTAGTACATTTTGTCACATTGAATGCTTGTGGTTTATTGCACAAGGTCTAGGTTGGCTCAGGAAGTTATCCTTATAAATGCCAGATGCATCACTCTTTGGTTTTGGTTGCTAAAGAGAACTGAGCCCACTTTGGTATGATTTAAGTATATCTTATGTAGTGGCAGAATCATGTAGTTTATTTGGTTTAATTCGAGAGCCATGAAAAAAATCCTCCAAGGTAAAAAGACAATTTCTTTCTTTTCTTTCTTACCAATGTATCTAATATAGCTTTGGTTGCTACCTTGAGGAAGACAGAGAAGAAAGTAAATTTTAAGCTAGGCAGGATAGATAGAAAACCACACTCTCAACCCTTTACAGTGAGATGGAACTGGGTACTCAGTATCTGTTGATTCAACAGTTGAACATTTTAGATATGAATCAAGATACAATAATGTTATGGAAAGTGCAAAGCAAGAAGAAAGCATTACTTTTTGGAGTGCTGGAGAGTTACTAGCCTACCACTGACTTATAACACCAGCCAGGAAGGGTTCTTATTAGTGAGAGAGGATGATTTCATAAAATGTGATTCCTTGAACACTGATGGAGGTATTGAATTTTTGGAGAAAGAACCTAAGGGGGAAGAACAAGTATTCTAAAATCTTTTTTTTTTTTTTTTTGCGGTACTGGGGATCGAACTCAGGACTCTGCGCTTGCTAGGCAAGCGCTTATTCCGCTGAGCTATATCCCCAGCCCAAGAACAAGTATTCTAAAAGAGGAAATGTCATAAGCCTGGAGTGAATGGGCATAAAAACAAACAAACAAACAAAAAAAGAAATTTACATACAGAGTAGTTCTAAAAGTGCACCCAAAGGACCTCGGGTTCACCACAACTTTTTCGGGGCATTTGTGAGATTAAATCTCTTTTCATCATAATCCAAAGATAATATTTGCCTTTTTGGTGTCATCTTTTCATGAGCATGCAGTGGAGATTTCTGGAGGCTACATGTGTGCAATGTGTAAAGGAACTTGAGTGTGAAAGCAGGCATGGGACTCCATGCATCTTCTATTAAGCAGGCAGTAGAGAGATATGCAAGATGTAAAACCTCATTACCCTTTTCACTCATGTTATTTTTGTTTTAAAAGCATTATGACTGTCATAATACAAGTTATTGTTGCTAGTATAACAGTGAATTTGTTACATTTTAAGTTAACTGATAATTTGATATTTTAAAAGTTTCTCAATTTAATGTCTACCATGACAATTATCAAAATAGATATAATTCATTCAACCACTAACTGGTTGTATCAAAATAGCACAATTTGCAGTATTAAGAATATTGGGCTTTGTAGATCTTTGAGAGTTTTTCAATATGTAAAGGGTCCCTGAGGACAAAATATTTGAGCCTCATTGATCTTGTCTGGATATAGAGTGTGGTCTGGGGGCAAGGGGGGGATGGATTGGAAAGGCAAGTTAGGCTCTTGATTGTCATTATGGAATATTGGTTGAACTTTGTAAGTAAATAGGAACCATTGGAAATTTGCGTGGACATAAGCAGAGTTAATTGTTGTTATGGAATATTGTCATTCCATAGTGGGATACTGTTAGAATTAATTGTCATTATGGAATAGGGGGCTATGCTTTGTAAGTAAATAAGAACCATTGGAAATTTGCATGGACATAAGAAGAGTTGTGCTTTTGAAGATAATCTCGAATGAGTATGAAGGATGGATTTGAAGAAAGGATGAATGAAAGACCAGGAACGCCAGAGAGAAGCATCCAGCAAAAAGAGGGAGAAGACGTGACTTGGGCCAACAGTACTGAGACTATAAGTAAGGTATGAGGCTATTCCATATATTGTGGACTTGATGATTGTTTCAATGCAAGGAAGGAAGAAAAATCAATGACTCCAAATTTCCTTGCTCAAACAATGAAGTTACACACATCATTTGAGGTCCTTTCAAACACAAAGTCCTGGGACAGGTGCTGTCATTAAAATGCCAGACGCATGATTTCAGATCCTAAATCACGTAACTCCATGCCTTACCTTGCTCATCTGCAGAATGGCAATAATACTGTATCCATATTTATACTGTAGGACTGATGTGAATTAGTACAAATAAAGTGCTTGGATATGTGCCTTGCTCATGGTCAAATCTTTACAAATGTTTGCTAAAGAAAAGATGTTGTTATAGTTTGGATCTTGAATGGCCTCCAAGGCCCATGTGTTAAGTGCTTATTGTCCAGAGTCAGGTGACTGGGGGGCAGTGGAACCTTCAAAAGATGGGGCTTAGTGGGAGATTTTATGGTCACTCTGGGAGGTCCTTGGAGGGCATGGTGGGAGGCCAACCTGTCCTTTCCTGCATCCAGGCTATGAGATGGGCAGCTTTCTTCTGCTATGTAAGGATGTACTGCCCAAGGACTGAATGCAACAGGGCTAATCCCTCATGGACTGAAATCTGTACCACAGTGAACTGTGAAATAAATCTTTTCTCTTCATAAGATGATCCATCTCTGGGATTTGCTATAGTGACAGAAAGTTGATTAACACAGCTGTGGAGTGGGAGAGAGGAGGATATGGACCCCGAGTGGGATGAGTCTCTTGCCTGAGTGTGGAAGGTTAATGACATTTGCTGAGTTGTATCAGCAAAAATGGATGAGTTCCCCTCAACCCAGTCACCAGATCCAAGACTTACTGATAGCAAACAGAGGTCGCTCTTGGAATTGTTGGGAAAGTTTGCCTTTGTTGATTTAAATGTTTGCTTGCAATTTAACCAGGTGCTGTAGTTAACCGAGGACTTCAGAGAGTAGGGACGAGTGGTTTCCTGTGGGTTGTAGAGAGCCCGCAGGGCACTGACAAAGAGCAGAGAAAGGAGAGTGGCTTAACCAAAGTGGACTTATGCCTTACGTTCAAATTTATGTGAATTTTGCATTTTATTTCAAAATACATGAGTTTATTTTGGTTTGTAATGATGTTTTAAATTATATAGTGTTAGGAAAAAATAAAGCTTCAAAAAAAGCGCCCATAGGTATTGAGTACCCCAGCACTCAGCTGGATACTTCCAGTGTTACTGGGATTTGAGCAGCACTGTTTAACAACCTTAGTGGGCCACCCCTAGCCGCTCCCCCGCTGAAGAATCAACTCTGTATATGCTTAAGTTCTTTGCAGGAGAAACAGTGAATCATAAAGATGAATTGTGTCTTATGAATTTAATAGATAATATCGGTTTACAGGGAGGATGAAAAGTTGATATGTAATTGCGCCGAGTGAAAATGCTGCAGTCAAAGATTTGTACAAAATGCTGTCTTTTTAAATATATGGAAGAGTGATTTATTTTAAAATTCATGAAGACTTGAGTTTAAGCTCAGCAATATTTTCTGCAAAGGTAATTGAAGAACACCCCATGCAGCCACCCCATAAAATGAAAAGGGGTAAAGAAGATCTATAAATAGACTATGCTTTTAGGATTGTATTAAATCTCAAGGGAAGGAATTTAACTTGGATTTAAATTATAAATAATTTTTCCTAAGTTTATTTGCGTGAATTCCTGCTAATACAAAGGAAGAAAGTGCAGCAAATATAACAGACAGATCAAATGGCAACTGTCTTGATCATAGGATTGACCATGGCATCCCACCGGCCCTTCTGACATAGTGTGTCTCCTGGTAGGATGCAGTGTGAAGTAAGGGGTGCCATCCATTCATTATGCTTAGAATATGTACTGAGATTAAGTCTCATCTAGCAATTGAGTCTCATTTCTAATTTCGAGGATATTTAGGTGCTGGAAGAACAAGTTATATGACAGTAGGTAAATCCAGAATGGAGAATAACCTATATGGGAATTAAATTGCTTCTTTAATATTTTAATGCAAACTAATAATGAATATGATGATGATGATAAATGTGTGTTGTTTCCACAATCTTTATTAGACACTAGTTGAAAAATAAAAGAGCTCCCAGTGTCAGCTGGAGATATCTGCAGTCTAAATACTTACGGAGAGCAGGGAATTATTGCCTTTTCTTAGGGTGATTAATAGTATTGAGTTATAGAATAGGTGCATCTTATTTTTAGGAGAATGGTGCTGAGATATTTATGGGTAAAATGTTATGACATCAGCTACTTACGTTCAAAGGGTTTAGTGTTAAATGGAGAGAGACAAAGAAATGAGACATGGATATATATATATATATATAATATTTATATTATATAGAGAGGAGAGATGTTGCAAAAATTGTAGACAATTACTAACTTTGAGTAGTACTTATATGGGTGTTTACAACAAAAGTTTTCATTTTGAAATATGTTTAGTTTTTCCATAATAAAAAATGTTAACATCTACTTTATCTGTAGGGAAAACTTAGTGATATGCATGTGCACTCATTCAAACCTTCACTGACTATAGTTTGCACATCCCTTCTGTGCCAAGCCTTCAGTGAAATGACTACATTTTGGGGAGGTGATGAGAAGCACATAGAGGGCCCCTTTATTCCTACTGATTTTCAAAACTGAGTGTGAATATTATTAAACAGTTGACATGAAGACAAATGATGATCATGTATTAGGGTGTTACAAAGAAAAATTAAGAGCAAAGTTTGTTGAGAGAGAGTGGTAGAGGGCACATAATCTGGGAGGGTGGGGTGGGAGAATGGAAAGGCTCTTCTGGAGATGTAGCTTCTTGTAGAGTCTCCTTGGGACCCTGGCCTTACCAGTGTCTCTGACCCATAGGGCCCTAGGTCCTTGCACTCCCTTTGGTACCTCCTTGGGTGACTCAGTAGCAGTCCGCTTCCCATGCGTCAGTCACATCTTGGCCTCGCTTAGAGGGTAAGCACCTTGAGGACAGGACTTTTGATTCAGCTCTATGCTCTTTGCAGAATGAGGAATGTGACACAGGAGTTTGAATGTTATCAAATAATTTATATTTGTGCAGCTCTTCATATCTTTGAAATTTCTCTTCGTGTATAAAGACATATGATGAGAACTTTCAAGTAGCCCTGACATGATTCATTTTCTGTGTCTATTTCGGTAGGTGAAAGTGCTCAGGCATTGAGTCCAAAAGTAGTCTAAATGTAAAGGGATTTGTGGATGGGATGAATTTACAATCAGTTGACCTTAAGTAAGTAATGTGGGTGGGATGCCTCTACTCAGCTGAAGACTTTAAGAACTAAAGACTGGGGTTCCAAAAGAAGAAGGGGTTCTGCCACGAGCCTGGAGCGCAAAGCCTTGCTGGAGCCCCACCCTGCTGTCCCGCAGAATTCAGGAAGAGGACTGTAGCATCAGTTTCTATTGGAGCCTTCAGACCGTTGGCCGGCACTGGAGGCTTCAGGTTTGCCAAGGCCCACGGTGTGAATCCGGGCCTTAAAGTAAACACCTACCTGTCTAGCATCTGTCTATCTGTCTTCCTACCAATCTGTCTGTCTGTCTTCTGTCTGTCTGTCTGTCTCTCGGTCTCTCTATCATGTATCTTTCTGTCCTCGATCTATTACCTACCTACCCATCCCTCTATCAATCATCACCACCTCCCATTGGTTTTATCTCACTGGATAACCCTACCCTAGGCCCTGAGAGAGAAGAAGGATACTTACTATTCCTACCATACCGATGGCTAAGAGAGGCACAGAGAAGCTCTACAGTTAACCTCAGGCTCCATGCTGACTTTGTGAGTGTCTAGAAAGAAGCACGGTCACTGGTTTACTAACCCACTGGAGTTTTTAAAACGGAGGCAGCTGCTTGATAAAAACATCCATCCCTTAGCCCAGAGAGCTCGTGTGTATGGGAGGGATGGTTTAACATTTCCACTCATTGCACTGCTTTGGTCTGCACTCTAAGCTGGGCAGCGCTGAAAGACTTCCAAGATCCACACACATATTTAACAAGCACAGTATTGACAGGTTTACCGTGAAGGATATATAAGCTTTCCCTTGAACCAAACAATCGCCGCACTGTCAGTGTGCATGGGGACACCGAGCCATCAGCAAGCTGAGAGATTTCATCTGTCGCAGTCAGTAATGAAAGCCTGAAAAGGATTTCTCTTGAGATATTCTCTTTTTGATGGATTTTCTTTGTTTACAGTGAACTTGGGACTTACACACTGCAGCCTGTCCTTGCTGGGCTGAAATAACTGAACCAAAAAATCTGGAACAATAACTTGGGTGTTATTTGAAGTACAGTGGCCTGGACCTTGACTCTGTTCACACTAGGTGGAAAATTAAAGGAGAAGCAATTATAGTCTGGTGACTCCCTTTATGGTGGACTCAGAACCTTGCTGGTGGGGGAGGCTGTGTGCTGCAACTGGTCTCTGGGTGGGAAATGCCTCTGTAGGTACTTTGGGGAAAGACTAGCTTTTCTCTGATGCCTGCACTAAGCTGTGCCTTCCTGCTGATAGGTCAGAACCTGCAACCCCAGGGTAGTTTTAGGCTTAACTACATCTCTTTTCTGCTCGTATATCGGAACAACATCATGTCAGTTGGCAATTCTCTGCTGCTGCTCACAAGGGAGCAGGGTACTATGACCAGCACAGTCCTGGGACTGTGCCTTCACTCTGCTCACAATCATGACTCAAGGAAGCCTTCGAGGATTGCTTGAACCATTTTCTCCTTGGTGTTGGTCCCTGCCCCTGCCTTAAGGGATATCCATCCAGAAGTCACCCAAAGAGTAGGAGTGTTCTTGCTCCAGATTCCAGGCTATCCCTGAGCTGGAGCTGGAGGCATCTGCAGACCCACATCAGAAGCGAGGGTGGAGGTACAGACTGCAAAGAGGAGTAAAATCATTTAGTTCTTTAAGTGCTGCTGTTGCTCTGAGTTCCTAGGAAATTACAAGCTGCTGGAGGTAAGGGAGCAAATCTGTTAACTTGCCATAGACCTCTGGGTTTTATGTTAAACAAATGATTTTCGATGAGGAAGTTGCAGTTTTCTCTGATGATAACCTGCCCTGTTGTGCATTGCCTGTCTTGCTGTCAAACACAGCTTGTACAGCTTTTTGAGCTCTCATGAAAAGCTGTATTTCTAGGTAGTAAGAAAGTTTAAGGTCAGAAGAAGGACACAGAGCTGAGAATGTTAAAGCTCATGGGATTCGGTGAGTGATGAGACCCTCTCTAGCACATAGAAAAATAAAAAGCCCCCCCTTTCCCCTGTCAAACCTAAAATTTACTGAGACAAGTGGCAAACAAACACGAGGAAAATTATTCCAAAGGCATTAGCATTCAAGCTTTCCATTCTACTGAAAAAACACATCCTCCATTAGCAGGTTGTAGGAGAAGATAAATATGGCAGTGAATTGGACAGGAAAAAAGGAGCCACTCAGCATATTTGGGAGAAGACTGGACCAAAACATAAACTCAAGCATAAGGCATTGTTGTTGTTCTTGTTAAACCCTCTGTGCTGAAGAGGTCATGGTGAAGATTTCATTCCATAAATAGTAATTATCTACAATGACCAGCAATCCTTACTCTGTATTTAACACCACAGATATTGAGTCTAGGCTCCCAGGGCATGGCTGGCTGGTTGTTGGGAATGTAGATGGAGAGGGAGAGGACTACATTATATGCTTTGCATATTACATTACTCTGAATCCTGATTTAGGGACAATATTTTATGCAGCAATGCTTGCTGCTTCAAATCTCTCCCTGGATAAGAAGTCTAAAGAAGAATCATAGACTATTAAATAAACTATGGAATCTTTTGCCCTGCATTAGGATACAGACTTCTAGCAAATGGAGCACTGTTCTGTGAGTCACATGTCCTATATTCTAACCTCAGCCTTTCCATTGAGCTAGTGTTTGATGCAGAGAAACTCAGCTATATTCACACCAATGTGATTTTCTAAGCTATAAACAGAAAAAAATGAAGGCCAACTTCAAATTATAACCAACCAAGGGGCTTCATGTTTTTAGCAGATGAGGCTTGGTTGAGTGACAAGTGAGGGACCCATCACTCACCTTGTCCTCTGTGCCTTCTCCCCTTCCCATCCTTCAAGAAGCTTCACTGACTCTTAGGGACACAGTTCCTAAGATAACTTTCCATGCTAACCGTCCTAAACACTGCATAGCAGAAATGTCAAGTATGTATTACTGTTGGTTTAGATCTGTGTGCTTTCTCCTAAAATTTCTGTAGCAAAATGACCCTTGAAGGTGATATTTTTGTGAAAAAGATAGAAATATACAAGAGGATGTCTGTGTTGTGAAATACCAAGACTATAAAAATTTCAGTCCTCTCTGGTGTAGAAAACTGTATCGATTCTTGAAATAAACTACATTGATAAAATGTTATCGTGTGGGTCATGGTTGTATATTGTTGTTGGTTAAAAAAATTCCACTATGTTGGTCAGTTGCAAAAGGGAAAGAATGTGACAAAAAAGATGTATTTAGAGGCTGTTTTGCCCTGATTGAGAGAAGGAAGGGATCTGTAGGAAAATATCAGAAAAGTAGAGGTGTGTGTAAGTTGTATGGGGAATGCATCTCTTGCAAATGGGAAGGGGTCCAGGAGACTAAGGGCAGTGGGGGGAGGGGAAGGGACATGAGTAGAGTAGATATGCCAATAAACACAATGAACGTCATAACCTCAATGAATTTAAATATTGTATGGTAATTATATGAGGCAAATTAATAATGTCAACAAGATTGAAAATGGGGAAAGGGGAAAAGTGGAGAAAGGGAAGGAGGCAGGGGAAGGAGGAGAGGATTAGAAAAGAAACAAGTTATATTATGTACATGTACCAACTCCCCAAGATGATTGTAAACTGCATGTACTGCAAACAGGTGCTAATAAAACACTATTGGAAGCTGAGCGACAGACAGTAGAAACCCATTTCTGTTGTTTGAAGAACGTGTCTAAGTGATGAGTAGATATTAAAGAATCATAAATTACTGACATTTAAAGGACAGTGAGGATCAAAATTATTTCCTCCCCAAAGTGTCTTCAGTTTTGAGAAACTAGCTTGTCCTTTTTCTTTTAATGAGTGATTATGCATAAGTAAAGAATTTTGATCCTTTGCATAGCCACTTGGAGACTTCTTTTTTACAAAGTACATGACACTTTGGAATGACTAACAAAGCCATTGTGAGAACAGCATATTTTGCTACATAGGGTAGAATGAGAAATCTAAGTAATTACCCTTCATTTATCAGGATAATATCATTAATGTTGATTGTAATCAAATATTATTTGAGGTCACTTAGCCATTCTCAATTGAACTGGAGGTACTTATGTATTTTAGTGATCATATTCTTAAATTACCTTTTTATTTGCACAACAGAATGCAATCAATTAAACCACATGTCTATGGCATAAAAGGGTCACATTTTAGCAATTATTTTAACATAAAGAGGTGTTATATATGGATTCATTGTCAATTACTAAAGATAATTACATATTTTCTTGGGTAATTTCTTAGTAATTAAAGTGTCACTGAAGCATAAGATGCTTTGTTAATGAAAATATTAAAATCTCACAAGAGTTTATCATATTTTGTTGAAATATGGTTCAATGTTTATTATCATAATTTCTTACTGTTATTGCATAACCTTGAATAGTATTAATGCACAAATAATGAGTGAAAGCCAAATAATAGCTCACCCAGTAAAAAATATGTCACTCAAAGTGGTGCAAGAGCAATCAAAATTGTAATAATAAACATTAAACCTTATTTCAACAAAGAAAGAACAAACCACTCTTAAAATACTTTCCCTTGATTTTGAAAGAATTCATGACATTAATTAAAGAATTACTGAAGAGAAAAAAACCCATAAGCACAAACTTTGCATTATTTATTTCCAAACATTCTATATGATTAGCATAACAAACTGAATTATAAATAGAATTTTTATGAACAAAGTGATTTCCAAAATGAAACCTTGAGTAGTATAGAAAAGGCAACACATTATTTTCTATTTTCAATGTGTTAATATCAACCCACCCTTGGCTAGGCAAGGGCATTCAATTGTTACTTTAAAGAATGAGATGGACTTAAAATAATATATCCTTTCAATTTCCTGCCTCCTTGCGATTAATAAAGATGTGAAAAGAGAATGAATGGGTCATGTTCAGATTTACAGATGTTTCCAGGGAGGAAAATGAGGAGATTAGTCAGTATACCTCACAGGAACACAGGGAAGTTCACCTCATGAAGCAATATTCACCTTGGGATGGCCAAGGTGAATGAACCTAAGGAGAAAGGGATAAGATATGTATGTTTCAAGGATGACAAAATCAGAAGCTGGTGCAGTGGAGTTGGCTATTACTAGCTTGCAAGAGTAGGTTTTTATGATTCTCTTGCCTACTCTCTTTCACTGACTTCCCTCATGGTCAAAGAAATTGGTCACTGAATTTTGAAATTGATCTTGGTGGGAGTATTTATACCACAGAAATTGACAAACACTGCTAGTCTGGAAATTTCCTTCAGAGAGCCAGTTTTCTAGTCCATTACATATGGGATAAGAAATGGATCAGGATTTGAAAACAAAATCAATCAAAATTGTGACTACTTTAGAGGCAAAGATTTTCCTTCATTTACCTTGTTAAAAATGGTCTGTAGGTGGCCCTGAACCAAGGCCAGCAGTTTTCTGTAGCTGTTGGTTTCAAGAAGGAGCCTAAAGTGGTATCTTTCTATGGTCTGTTGGCCATTTCAGAACTTTAGAAATGTAATGGTCAATTCACTAGAAAGTAACAAATAACTAAATGAATTTTATGAGAGGACTTCAAGATGGCGACCGGGTAGGCAGCAGAGAGAGAACCTCCCGGAGGAATGCCACTCAGACAAAGGAATATAGGAATATAGCAACATGTGAAGGACAGAAGGGAAAGAGGTGGGTATCCTGAAGTCAGGAAGGATCTGAAATGCGAATTGAAGCCCTTGGAAAGACTAAGCAAAACCTCTGCTGGAGGAAAGGATCGGAGATCCCCCTGGCGCAGTCAGAGGGAGAGGAGAAGGAGGAAGTCACTACTCCAAGCAAACCCATGGCCCACACCCTCATTCTGGCATTCACAGCTTCAGCTTCGGAGGCCCACGCTCATGGAAGCCTCCCAATTCGGCCAGGGGAGAGTGGAGTTCTGAGAGGTGGTCCAGGGCTGGAGAGAGGAGGGCGCAGCCAGGAAAGCAGGCAATGGCCATCGGGAGCAGTTGTCAAACCCAGTGTGAGAATGAGAGGTTGCCACAGCCACTGGGGCAGAGTCCTCGCCCTGCGGCAACCTTCCTAATCAGTGCCTGGAGAGAATCAATGCAACTAGTACACAGCCCACCATGCCCGGCTCTGCACCTGCCTCAAGGTGGTGGCCCCCTGCCTCTCTGCTGAGTGAGCAGCTACCAGCAGAGAGCAGCGGGGAACCTCAGCGGTGAGCCACGGTGGCTTCCAGGGATCCGGCCGAGGAGCAGATGGGGGCTCCAGCACTGCAACGGGAGGGAGATGCAGATGGAGGTGGATCACGTGGCTCCACACCCTTCTCACTCCAACATCAGGCAGGAAGCACGAGCTGGGTTGCCGGAACTCAGCTCCCACCCTGAACTCTCTCTGGGAGCACCTTGAGTCTCGGCGGCTTGAGCAAGCACTGCCTGTTCCTGGCAACAATGGGACGAATCCACGGTCTTCAGGACTCACCCCAAACTATTAATGTGAGCACCAAGAGGGTCTCCTTACAGCTTGCACATATGAACCTTTCATGAACCCATAGCAACAAATTAGATGAAAAGCAGCAGACCAGGAGTCTGAAAAACAACAACATACTCTATACAGCAGACCTGAGAAAATCCTCCAACCCTATTCTAGAACTGATCTTTAAACTCAGTTCATACCCTGAACTAACACAGTGAGAATGGGCCGGGGAGATTTCAAGCCCTTATACCAAGCATCGTAAGTTCATCCAATGCCCAGCTGCAAGGGGTGGGGAATGGCAATACTGGAAATCAGGAGGAGGGAGGAGGAGAAGAAAGGGCCTCCGGCATCGAGGCAATAGGACAGAGCCGAACGGGTTACTGAGAGCACCCCGACGGGGGTGCGTGCCCCATAGCTGCTCCACTGTGGGCCCTGTGGCTGCTCTGATGAGGCCCCGTGACTGCTCCGCTGTGGGCCCCACTGAGGGCGCCCCATGGACTGGACCTGCCCCCACCCAAAGCACAGGGACAGGGTAGAGCTGGGTGGTCCACTGTGAGCATAGGTGCTTTTCCACCTCTGACCATGGCAGTTTGTATACACCCATGTGTGCTATAGTATAGTCTGAGGTAGCTATATCTCTTCCCAAGGCGAGAGTCCAGGGGTATAGATAAACCCAGGAATACAGTTATTATCACAGGGAGGATGACTGATTGAGAGGTAGGGCAACGGAGATGAGGGAGGAGAAAATTGAATGATGAAATGGGCCATCATCTGTGTAACTGAGTAACAAAGGTGAAGGTAACATTATGTAGGACAGCATCCAGAGCTAATTCCCTTCTATGTTCTCTATAGTTTGTATTTCCTCAATCGTTTTTATATTACCAGGAGTGAAGATAACTTATATTATGCAGCATCCAATGCTGATTCCCTACTATCTTCTCTATAATTTGGTATTTCCTTTAATGTTTATGTGTTAACAAATGTGAAGATAACATTATGTAATACAGCATCCAGTGCTAATTCCCTACTATGTTCTGTATAATTTTGTATTTTCTATATTGTTTATGGCTTATTCTGGTTCATATGTCTCCATTCTTTTGTCTTTAAAATAAAATAAAATAAAATAAAATAAAATAAAATAAAAATGGTCTGTGGTCTGATGAAACCTAAAAAAAATTGGTAATATTTGATGGAGGCCACTATGAAGCAGCTCTGAATAGGGTTTAAAATTAACCAATTGGCTTTCCATATTTCCCTGTGAGTCTTTCAAAGGCCAAGGCCCCTTGTCTGGAGATGGGCAGCAGACTCATAGTAAGTGAAACTCTGAGAGTCGCTGGTTCTGACTGAGGCCTGTAGTGGTTGGTGAAGGCAGGACTCTTCAAAGGACAAGACAAGCCCACAGCGAAAACACCTGGCTGCAACCTCAGTTAACTAAAGACTGTAGCTGCAGACATCTCACTCCTGGGTGGAGATCTTCCTGGAGATAACATAGTTACCCTACAGTAACATAATGTCTTACTTGGAGAAGTCCTGGACTTTCAAGGTCCTTCCTGCTCGGATTTCTGCATTTCTTCAGTATTCTCCTCCTTTTTTCTTTTGATAACTAAGTAAGTACAGGCCACCTAGAGAAAATTGTTTTCTTAGCTCCCAGACAATCTCAAATTCTGTTACAGGTTTTTGATTCTCCTGGCACTCTGAAATCATACCACTTGGCTCTTGTTTAAGCCTTTGCCATACACTTGTTTGGGAGATTGTGGGCCTGATCAGTCTGCAATAACTAAGGGATAATATTACTGCATTGAATATTGGGTCCAGTGCTTTTGATTGAACTTTTTACCATTTACAGAAAATTTCTAAAAGTCATATAGATCTATTTCCCCTATCCCTATACTCCTATTAACTTTAAAAAAAGATACAATGGAAATTGATCCACGAAGGTACTTCCTCGTCAGACCCTGTGCTCATTCCAGCATGGCAATCCTATAACTTTCCAAGGAACCAGCACTCTCCACGAATGCTTAAGACATTATGCAGTCTGGGCTTTCAGACCTTGCCCCATTCCCAATCCTCCACCACATTTTTCCTACTTTTTACATTCTAGGACTCTCTGGGACATGTTGCATATGTGTGTATCTAAGTACTTTTGCCAAGCACGCTCTCTCCTTTTTCTTGGCTACCCATGTGATCCTTTTAAGACTCAACCAAAGTCACAGCACCAAGAGAGAGAAAATTCTTTTGTCAGTAGCTCAGCTGGTCTGCAGGACTCATTCAATTATACATCAAATTACCAAGCACATAACCCTTTACTTGGTGGCAACTCATTAAGTAGTGTTGAACAAGCTAAGTGTTCCTACTAATCTTGGAACAGGTGTTGGGAGGAGCTGGTTACCAGTTCAGGAGAAAGCACAGAACAGAGGACATGTGTTTAGTATCAGTTCTTGAATCTGGGATATTTTTGCCTAGATCAGTTTACATTGTGGTGGTCTGATACAGCACTGATGGCAAACCTCTTAGAGACTGAATGCCCAAACTGCAACCCAAAACTCATGTATTTATCACAAAGTGCCAACACTGCACTTAAACCTGAATACTGAGGTTTTAGTTTAGGAAAAACAACTGTTGCCCAATGCTCAAATGCAGAGGCAACTTGGCTCATGTGCCAACAGAGAAGGCTCAGCTTTGTGTGCCTGCTGTGGCACTCATGCCGTAGGTCCACCTCCCCTGTGTTATGGTCCTACCCACCACCATTAACAAATTCTGACTTATAGCAAGTAAATGAGTATTAGAAGGCTGTAATTGCATTGTAATTTATAAACAGAGATTGATGTTTTTAAAGTGGGAATGCTTTAATGGGACTTTCATGAAGATGTCATTTTCACAATATTGGAATTTTGTTTTCTTTTGGGGGAAGTTACCTGATTTTTGACCTCATTAAATTAACTTTTGAAATGAAATGATTTAGTTGTGGGCAGAGGGTTTCAAAGAGGCTGAGGTTTTCCTGTTGCTGGATCCGCGTCTGAACATCTGCTCACGTCATTCTCATCTTCTGTTGATCAAAACATTTTGGACTTGTGTCTCTGGGTAAAAGCTTTGCTTTCATTTTGCTAGGGTTGTATTCTCTTAAGCATCTTTGTCTACTCACTTTCTCAACTGTGTTGCCTTTGGCCGGAACCCTAACTTGCCCGGATTCACGTTGGTGTGGCTGTGACCTTGGTTTTCCTTCAGCCAATATTTTGCATGGCCATGCCCATTTGGAGAGCCAAACTCTCTCTCTTCTGCATGCAGATCATAAAATGGCAAAGACAAGTGCTCAAGGCATTTTCCTGAGATGATGGTTTGAATTATCCTGCTCTCCTGGGGTTCTTGAGAAATAGGCCACTCTCTCATCATTTTTGAGCACTTGCCAGGATGCCTGAAATATGAGGAGAGGGAGAAGATGTGTCTGCTTTTCTAATTAGTTTTTTCCTCCATAAGTCATATCCCTTTCCTTTTAAGTGACAGAAAACATTAGAGTTCTTAAGAGATGTCTATTTTCCACTGGGGTTTACA
Organism: Dinomys branickii; assembly: GCA_004027595.1. NCBI lineage: Eukaryota > Metazoa > Chordata > Mammalia > Rodentia > Dinomyidae > Dinomys > Dinomys branickii. The sequence goes on from PVLD010000708.1 coordinate 251,391, forward strand.
TCATTGTTTTATCTAATTATTTCCCAATTACGAATAATAATTAAACCAAATGGTGATGCAAAGTGAAGCAGTAACAATATATCTTCTTAGCAAAGCTCCCCAAAGGAGATAGGGAACACCGGGATTGAGAATTCTTTGTTCAGTCTCAACAGTAAGTCATCAAGGAGGCAAAATTCAGGAGTCTTGATTTGCAAACCATATCTGATTTAACCTTTGATCCAGACATGGGAGAGAAGACCGAATAGTTTAGTCTCCAATTCCTTTTGTCACCTCGGGCTGTTTCTACAGTTACCATACATATAATCATTGCTATGGAGATTGGCCGTTGTTGAAGGAGACACTTTTAATGGAAAATATCTAAGATGATACTGAACAAAAGTCAGGAGACCTGCATGTACAGTGACAATATGCCTGAATTTGCCAGGAAAGTCCTGGTTTATGCCTCTGATCTTGGCATTACTATGAATGATGTTCTTTTTCCCTGTCACAGTGTCCTGCTTCAGACTCTTTTACAACTTGGTATATGGATGAACAAAATGAGATTATACTTAAACACTCTTTATTGATTCTTACAAGCTTTAACAGATATTACAAGGCTCTGTGTCTTAAATCAAGTAGCCCAGGTAGCCTTGCTCAACCCCAGACATCTTATTTAAGATCTAGTAAGAAACTAACAAATCAAAATACACACTTCTCATGGTGATCTCACATATAAAAAAATGTACAAACCTTCTAGAAGGAAATATGAGAGTAGATTTTGGCCTGTCTTGGCATAGGCAAAGACTTTTTTGATGACATTTAATAAAAATTAAAAGCATTCTATTCCTTAAAGACATTCATAGGAAAGTATAAAACACAGACAGGAGGAAATATTCACAATACATATATCTGCAAAGGTCTCTTATTTAGAATACCTGAAGATTGTTTTAGCAACCAACAATATGCAGACAAATCATTTTTTCTTACAAAAAGGAAAAATATCCTAAACAGTCCAAAACAAAACTAAAAGAAAAAAGAAAAATGCACATTAAGACAATAATTTGACCTTATTAAAAGCACTGATGCACCTGCATGGAACTCTTGCTGGTAAGAATAAACAGGGTTATAACTCCTTATTGCAGCTGAATGGTAGTTTCTTCTGAAATTAATCATATACTTATCTTAGAATATGGCAATTCTGCTCCTACATATATGAGAAAAATACAAACAGATGGCCAATGAAGGGCTTGAACAAAAATGTTGATAGCAGCTTTATTTGTAAGTGCTCGAAGCTGGAAACAGCTCCATAGAATGTCAACAAATAACAATAACAGAGAAATAAACTGTGGTATGTTCACATGTCAAAATATTATGTAGTGAAGAAAAATATTAACTTCAACTATTTGTAACTACATGGATGAACCTCAGAGAGAGAAGCTATATACAATAGTATGTACTGCGTGACTTCATTCATATGAAAGCTATAAAATAGGTGAATGTAATCTGCAGTGTCAGAGCAGATCCGTAGCTGCCTGGGGGCAAGTGCACAAGGGGTGATCAAAAAATAAGGTGAGTGTTTATTTTTTTTTAATTAAAAAAAATACAAGTACAAAAACATTGACAAACAGACACCAATTAGCATTAAAAATAGTACAATCACAACTAATCTATAGACAAGGTGATATGATCTCAAAAGTGGTTATTGCTTTATCCATTGATATCTTCGAAGTGTAAATACATAAACCCATATACAGACATGTAAATTTAGTCAGACAATTAATCCTCTCAACAACAGAAAAAAACACAAAAACCAAAAATCCAAAGACAAAAAACAAAACAGGCAAACATCAATAACAGGAAAAACAACAACAACAACAACAAAAAACACCAATAGTTGCTGCTTTACATATTGATATCTTCGAAGTGTGTGTTCAGGATAACACATACAGACATACAAGATTGATCGAATAACCCGTCATCGATTATTGCTTAGCATTAAGTGATATAATACAATAGTAGAACCATATTAGCCCACTTGCATATATGCATATTCATATATACCTACATACATTTTTGTCTTTTTCTTTTCTACTTTCCTTCATCCCATCTGTTCTTTGTTTTAGAACAGATTTCCTTCATGTCTCTTAGTTTATATTCCCATCCTCGGGTTCTTACACCAGTGATACAATACGTTGTCTGCACATGTATCGCTGATTTATTTCACTTATGAGTATGGACTCCAGTTTTGTCCACTTGCCTACAAAGTCCCCAAAACTGTCTTTCTTTATAGCTGAATAATATTCCATTATATAAAAATGCCACAATTTTTTAATCCAGTCTTTTGTGGATGGGCACTTGGGTTGCTTCCACATTTTAGCTATTACAAATTGTGCTG